>JAXGGA010002413.1:0-123127 GCA_038373865.1 Uloborus plumipes | reverse complement strand
CCTGCTGTTTATAATTTGACTATATACAGGGTGTCCACTCCAATCGTGGACCAATAGCTAATTTCTAAACCGTTAGAGATACGCATATAGTTTATTTAGGAAAAAATCTCCAAATTATGAAAGAAATTTTTTGGTCTATTCAATGTTTTTCAAAAAATCAAATTTTGACAGAGTTACGAAATTTAAATTTTTATACAGCCCCCCAGTCCTATCAATTATATTTAGTAAAACATTCTTGACACTATAACGTTTAAAACTAAAAAAAAATCACTCCTCTACCACAAAAATTGACCGAGTTATGACGTTTTGAAAAATCAAGATTTTGCATTATTTCATGACGTCATCGAGAGATCGCATAAGGGACCGTATGCGAAATCCTTCAAAATCTTGATTTTTCAAAACGTCATAACTCGGTCAATTTTTGTGGTAGAAGAGTGATTTTTTTTTAGTTTTAAACGTTACAGTGTCAAGAATGTTTTACTAAATATGATTGATAGGACTGGGGGGCTGTATAAAAATTTAAATTTCGTAACTCTTTCAAAATTTGATTTTTTGAAAAACATTGAATAGACCCAAAATTCTTTTCGTAATTTGAAGATTTTTTCCTAAATAAACTCTATGCTTATCTCTAACGGTTTAGAAATTAGCTATTGGTCCACGATTGGAGTGGACACCCTGTATAATTTGGGGAACGCAGAAGTCAATTGTTACACCTGGGACGAAACTGAGGGAAAGAGGGGTAGTAATGAAATTTCTACATCCATTTTCAAATTCATCTTTGACCACCCTGAAGTAACCAAAGTTCGCATGATGTCTGATAGTTGTGGAGGGCAGCAGAAAAACTTTAACTTTTCTTGCATGTGTCTGTATGCGTTACAAGTACACCCTCATTTAAAAACTATTGATCATGTTTATTTTGAGTCAGACTATTCGCAAATGGAGTGTGACTCGGTCCACTCTAAGATTGAGGCTAAAGCAAAAAATATACCAGTACACGTACCCTCTGACTGGGACCAATTGATCAGATTGTCACGTACAAAACCCAAACCTTACAATGTGACTAGGCTCCAGCATGATGATTTTTTTAATTTTAATCCTTATGAGGACAAATTTGTTCTAGAAACCGCTGAGAAAAAGAAAACCCCAAAAAGTTTCAATTCTTGTGTGTGGTTTCAATACCGGAAATCTGAACAGAATAAAATTTTTGTCAGAAGGAGTTTTGATGACGTTGATTTTGATGTTTTGATCCGAAAACGAAAACGAGGGAAAAAATTCATCACTCCCAATGATAGCCCTCCTGAACCTTTTATGCCATACGATGGTCAGATTTGTATATCGGAGGTGAAAAAAAAAGATTTATTGCAACTATGCAATCAAGGGCTAGTTCCCAGGGCATACAGGTCTTTTTATGAGCAGCTTCCGAGTTCCAAATCAGTCCGCGATTCTCTGGCAGAACCCGATAATACCGAAATTGAATAGTAAATTTATTTTTATGTACTATGTGTTTTTGATGAATCGTCTAAATTACTTACCTGATTATTTACTTTCCATTATTTACATTATATTTTTCTTGTGATCAATAAAAGTTTTTCTTAGTAAAAAAAAAACGTTCATTTAATTTTTCATCCATTATTATTAATTTTTATAGCAGTTTTGTCGCCCAAATGTAAAGTATCGAAAATGAATGCCATGAAATTTCATTGCAAACTATCGAATATTCTCTAAAATTTCATATTCGATACTTTACCTTCAATTCATTGACTTTCGACCAAAAATGTCCATGTTGGTAAAGTAGCGAATATTTTTAAACAATTATTATTGATAACTTTACAAATAATCAAAATTGAAATGACACCTTCGAACGATAGTTTTACACTTAAAGATATCTATAAAAATTTAAAATTGAAAATAACCAAACGCGTCAGGTGGGAAAAAATTATATTCAGTGTTTTGACTCTCCTGAAAAGTGCCACTTTTCACATTCGTAAGTTTAGCATGGTGCCGACGATATACTGCCCGCTTCTTTTTTACAACCCTCAGAACATCTCGCGAGAACGAATAAAAATCAATTCCTCAATCAATAAAACCCCGAGTTAATGCTATTTTGGAAACAAAAGCCGAAAAGACGTCGGCAAAAAAAGCAGAAGACGTCGTGGAAAGATTTTTTTCCGAAAGGATGCGAGTTCTTGGCCGAGTGCATTAGCAAGCTATTTCGGAGACACTTCTGGGAATCCCTCGCGGTTAATTGCGTTACGTCAGAGCTACATATGAGTGGAGTCGGAACCACTTTTCGGAGACAATCCGAGAGTAGCGTATGAGGAGGACTCCACATTTACTACAATTCTTGAACCGACATAGTAGTCTAAGAGCTAGTTATGTTTTCGAGTGATTATTTTAAGACGTCTGGCTTTTTAATATACAGTAACCCCTCGTTATATCGCGCTTTGCAGGGGACAAGAAAAAAGCGCGATATATCCGAAAGCGCGATATGACCGAGGTCATTAAAAATAGTTTTCTATCCAGCATGCAAGTAAATTATGCGTGCCCATACATAAAAATTCATTTATTCGAACATTAGCTTTTTTTTTCAGTCAAAAGTAACAAAAAAATATAACTTTTACAGATTACTACCACACATTACTAACAGATGTTTTTCACTCGTTGTATCAATACAGTAGTTTCCAAACTGTCTCTGCAGTAAACAAGTTTGGGTGACAGAAATTTGCTGCTTCTTTTTAGCAAATTCAGAAGAATAGAAGAATCTTCGTTTTGTTCATTGATGACAAAAAATAAATGAGAAAGAGACCTTTTCTGGGTAACTTACATATTTTCTCAAAAATGGTTTCGAACTAAAAGGTTTTTTTTGGGGGGGGGGGGGGAGAGACAAAAGAAAAGAGCGATATATCCGAATGAGCGATATAACGAGGCGCGATATAACGAGGGGCTACTGTATCTTTCTTTGTGCTCTTTTAAGCAGAAGCGCCCAAAATTAAAATTTTTGGAAGGGGGAAATATATCAATTTGCCGAATAAGTTCCTATTTTACCGACTGATAAACTAGAAGCATGCTCACATGTTTTACATGCATAATATTTAGTTAGAAAGAACATTAGGCATCTTTTAAAAAACAATTCTAAAAACTAAAAAGAACAAATAATCTCAATGTTGCAATATAGTCTTCAAGTTGCCGAATCGTCAGCAAAATGCGCCGAATACGGAAATTATTGGTAAATCACAGCAACCTCCTGTGACCTCCCATCGAGGCGCTAGTGCTTCTAAACAGGATGCGGGGTGTCTGGCGGCCGAGGGTTGGTTGCATTTTTAGTGCATATCACCTTTTTGCTGCTAAGAATAGAGATTTTTTAACCATTTTCGGGCAATAAGAAATTTAAATTTGTCGCAAGTGCGCTATGTAATATATCAATGGAAAGCTCTATTTCTTGCCTTTACAATTTATATTCTACTATAATTAGAAAAAAATGTTGCATGTAAAAAGTTTCATTTTATAACAGCTCTGTATTTCGTACAACTTTTGCAGTAGAAATCTAAAACGTTGCAGGTTAATGTGTCGAAATGTTTCGAAGTGAAGGGAGAATTAAAGAATGAATGTGCCTCAGGATATGCAGACAAGCAATTTGGAAGTTTAAAGTTTTCTGTCTTTTCACTACATGAATAAGAATGCAAAACAAATGCGCTGCGTATGTGTACTCAGCTTTAGTTCTCTCGCGATCTCAAACATCACATGAGACTCTTATAGTCAAAGTGCTGGCAAGGTCGAAAAAACAACAATTCTAAGACGTCTGGCTCTTTTCTCGGGCACAGCACTGGTGTTCGAAAATGTCACGCCCGAGTATTACTCGGGGTAATTTTTTTTTGAGTGTATCGTATTGTTATACCCGCATATATATCGTGAGACGTTTATTTCGGCTTCATCTCTTTGTCAAACCTGACTGTTTCTCGGGTTTGTGCTTGGAAAAGTGTTTCCAGTTATACCACGCAAGACTGAATTACTGAAAGGTATTCACAAAAATTTATTTAATTTTTTTTTCATTTATTTATTTTTTAGAAAATATTTTTTTTTTTTTTTTTTTTTTTTCCATTTTTGGAAAATAATGCTCCACTAGAAGCGAACTTCACAACTGCCATGTTAAGTGGCAGCAGCCTCAAGCAAAAATGCAGTGGCTACAAAACTTTAAATATTTTACCCATGTGCTTCAAAATATCAATTTTAAACTACTAAGTATATTTTATTTTGTACTAAATTTTTGATTTTTGCAATAAAAAAATTTGACAATTTGTGCACCAAAATCATCAAAATAACTTGACAGCTAAAGGCTTAATATATCTTTCTCTATACTCTTCTAGCAGTATGCAGGGGTCTGGCGGCGGAGAGTGGTTGTGTTTTTTACTGCGCATCGCCTTTTTACTAGTAAAAATAATGATTTTTTAATCATTTTGGGGCAATTAGAAGCGTAAACCTGTCGCAAGTATATCATGTTATTTCAATAGAAAGCTCTATTTCTTGCCTTTGCAAAGGTTTTTAAATTTTTATTCTACTATATTTAGAAAAGAAGTAAGTCATTTACATGTAATTTTTTTTTCGTACCTTTGAGTTTTTTAATAGTTCTGTATTTCGTACAATTTTTGTGGCAGTAATTTATAAATTGATATGGTTACTTATCTTGTCATATGCGTCCTTCACAAAAATTTTTGTTAAAATTTGAAATGGTGAGGTCAAAAAATTTTTTCGTGCTTTTTTTTCCATGACGTAGAATTGCCCTAAAAGGACTTAAAGATAACTATTTTTTAAACAACCTAAGAAAAAATCCTATTTTTAAAATGCGCATTTATTTGATAAATAATATCATATTTGATTATATCTTTAAGCATAACAAAGGTTTCGGACTTCAGTTCTGAAACATTTCCGGGGGAGAGTTTTAAACCCTCTTCCCCAATCGCATTAAAACTCGTATAAAATTGCATTTTTAGAACTTCAATTTTGAAAAATTTATGGCGACGAGTCCCCTGAGGGAGGGGCAAGCGCCCGCAGTGTTCCTTCCTTCCACCATCCCTGCTTGGTAGGATGTCACAATAGAATATCTTCTTATCCGTTGTCATTTTAATGTCTCCGTCATTGAGAATTACCAACTAAGACAATAAATACTCTTTCGCTTGGGGGCACTTAACGGTGCCATTTAAATGATGTAATTTCGGACAAGGAACGAAAACAGAGGGTTAAAGATTGGATGTAATATTTCCCCTGAAGAATATGGTTGTGAAAGGTTTATAAGGGAAATTATATGCATCCTAAACCAACTTCAAATGCTTAATATTGTTGAAAGTACTGTCGTTGTTCTAAAAGGCTATTTTAAGTACTTGGGGACAGTTTTAGTCATGAATTTCAAACTGATTAAGTTTTAGAATGATACATATTTACGGAAAGTGATAAAAAGATTTAGTTGTCGCATTGAAAACATACGAAAATTAAAAATTATAAAGAAGGCTTATGAGAATGTGTTTTGGTAACAACTTTGTTAGAGTGCTTCAAGTTTTATTGAATTGAATTATTGGGCGGAGGGAAAAAGGAAACGATTCCAGCTTTGAACTCTTTAGTCTTCACTTTATCGAAATAATTACCCATACAATACATCAAACAGAAGAAAAAAAATGCGTTCTTATCGAAGCATAGTTTTTTCCCTACTTTGAGAAACACTCGTCTCTGAGAGCAATAACTTGAATTTTTACATTTTTTGTGAAGCTGTCTACTTGTTTTTAGGTACTCTTGGTCTTGTTTATGTTTATAAAAACAAATAAAATACAATTAATAAAACACTTTTATTCATATTTCGACGGTATGCTCGAAGTATGTGGCATATATTTTCACTTACAATGCCACCTGTAGCTATTCAATCTAAACTACTGTGGGGAGTGCAATCACTTGAACATTAAGATGAAATAAGATATTTATTACTTTCGAAAATTATGTACAAATTTTATATGAGGACTACTCGTCTTGAGGATAGGTAACTGTTCCAGGTTATGGTACTGCAGTACCTGTACTGATACTACACTCTTAACTGCAGCCAAGTAGCACCAACAGTCCTTTTTTTGTCTTAACCGTAATCTCGACATTCAACCCCATCTCCTCTTTCTGCGTGTTGTCTTCACGCAGTTACAGTTGCAGTTACGACGCTCACAGCGTCGTCGCACACTTGTGGCTGTTGAAGTGCGGGGCTTAGCAGCTTGCTTCCACACTACATCCGCCACACATTTGTTAAATCTTCTTTATACATCTTATCTCAGTAAACAAGAGTAACTACTTCAACAAAAAAATTGAAAAAAAAAAAAAAAAAAGACGCAATCAACTTGCTTATAAAAGTTGGAAGCTTAATGTCCACAGAGCTAATCACCGAACGAATACAATTAAAGAATACAGAAATCAAACGTACATGGTCGTGGGCTCCGTCTCTAAATTTAGTAACGTAATAATTTAGAAGTAATAGCTTGTTGGTTGAGATACTCATTAAAACTTGCGTATATTGAACGAGCCAAGATCATCAACTTTGGTCTAATGAAAAATGTTAACTATCCCTGAACGGAGGAGTCTGTTAATTAATAACGTGAAATCACATCCAAGTCCTAGATATTTTCGAAGAAGATTCAATATCATGTCTTTTTAAATTAGCGATCTGAATCTTATCTTATATCTTTAAATGAGCAATTCATATAAATTTATATTTCGGATCTCGAAAACGACAATATAATAATTTTGATAAAATTTCGTATTTAGATAAAGTTTCGGTTTTTGAGTTTTCCCACATCGGCGTTTTTTCTGTAAAAAGGCGAGGTTTCACAAAAAACCCCGTTTTTTGTGCCTCCATTAAAAGTTTGAGGAGCTTTCTTGCACCATTTTCATTATATGGTTACTTTTGTTGTTTCATAGTAACTACGTTTTATTATGACAATGTGTTTCATATTTAATCACATAAGCGTTAGTTTAAATTTTTATGATATTTGGTAACAGAGTTTTGGCAACACGTTAGAATTGTTATTGTTTTTGAAATGTTAAAGAGATCGATCAAAATAAAGTTACCTACTGACCCTACTGTGGTGTGATTTTACGGTGTGCATCGTTTAAATAAGGTTGTGATGATGATGATGTCTTGTCTAAAAGGGGTTGTGTTTTTTAAAATAAATTACATCTGTTTTAAATGCGTAATTGTAATCAAGAGCTTAAAAATGCTTTTCAAGTTTATCTAAATAAGTACTTCGAACTTAAGAAAAAAAAAATACGATTTCCTAAACCTCTTTTTTTTTCTAACCGAGCGGGGCTCGGTCTCCCAGGGACTGGCTCTTACACGTCCAACACTTTTAAAGAGGTCTTAAAAAGAAATTAGCGTCTAGGTAAAATGTAATCTTCAACTTGGAATCCATTTCTCAATGCATTTTCACAACAGGATCTGGTGATATCTTGAAGTTCGCGTAATTTTCAGATACTTAAATGCTAATGTTATGCAAAGTTCTGTATTTATTTCTTGAGAACTATGTCCCTAGCCTTCCTCTTATTATGCCCGATCTAAAGTTCATTAAGAGGACAGGCTGACCTATCCGACATTTTGGTCCCAAAGCAGTTTTACATCCAGACTTGTTTCGAGTATTTGGAAACACGTCAATATTGTTCCCGGTAGCTCTGGCGCAATATGTGTGATAACGAGTGGAACAAAACACCCCATTAAGTAAATGTATACAAAGATAACTTTTTTTTTTTTGCGATTTAGTAACAGCTTATCAGGAAAGGTTTCCTGAAATTAGGCCCATTTTTAACCGACTTCAAAAAAGGAGGAGGTTCTCAATTCAAAGCGTATACTTTTTTTTTGTTTGTTCGCACATAATATCTGATCTACTGAACCGATTTGAACGATTTTTTTTAATCGACAGGAGATGGTGTAACTTAGGTACCATGTACTCATATGACGATATTTGTTCACTAGAAAAAAAGTTATGCTCGAAAAACTAACATTTCATGGTCATATAAAACAATATGTGCTATTGTAAATCCGTAACTCAATGAGCGACCCGATGGGCAAGTGGTTATGCGCGTCAGATTGAAGTTCCTGATGGAATGAGATCGAGTCCAGGTCTGCAAGGATTTTTTTGAACATCTGCATGTTTTTTCTTTTTGAATGATTTAATGATTGCAATGTCCTTATGCAGGTACATCCCTCCATGGGGATCTACCCCGTATTTTTTTATAGTACAAAATGACAGTTTTGGTCGGATCTTTGTTAAAATTGGCAATGGGGTCCTTCGATGCTGTAGAATTTTCTTATGGACGTTTGCGCCATTTTTGGGGGCTTTGAATCGATTGTGGCAATAAATGGTTTTTGATTTGCGGCACTTATATTATTTTTTCAAGAATTATATATACAATCACTTATGTTAATTTTTGTACCTTTATAAAATTCTGTATTTTATACCTTGCATTTACGTCAAATTCAAGAAATCGAAAAACTAAAATTTCATGTTATTTAAAACAATATGTGCTATCGTAAATCCTTACTGCAATGAGCGACCCGATGGTCAAGTGATTAAACGCTTTGGGTTGAAGTTCCTGATGGAATGAGATCGAGTACAGGCCTGCAAGGATTTTTTTGAACATCTGCATGGTTTTTTAACTATATTTGATTATTTTAAGTGCATTTACACTAAAAAGAATGAAATAAAATATTTTTGGAAAAAAAATAGAACCGACTTCAGTTGGAAATTGCTCTAAAAAGTAAAAAATAATTTTTTTGCTTTGAACACCATCGAAACTACTTTTAAACATAAGTTTTGAAGTCGGCGCAAAAACAATGTACAGATTCATACGCAACTACAATTCAACTAATAAATTTTAATGGATTCATTTCATTGATTACCACACATTCGTGTAATGGTACAAATATTCTGCTTTTAATTTTCAATGGTTTCTCTGAAAAAATGTTGGCAAAATATGGTTAAATATCATTTTACCTATCGTTTTTGCGCCGACTTCAAAACTTATGTTTAAAAGTAGTTTCGATGGTGTTCAAAGAGAAAAATTATTTTTTACTTTTTAGAGCAATTTCCAACTGAAGTCGGTTCTATTTTTCTTTCCAAAAATATTTTATTATACCGCACTTGTTTTAAGCCTAAGTTGTTCACAAAATATTTTCTTCGTACAGTGAACTCTCGCTTATACGCCGCCTCATTTATGCTCTTTTTTCACTTATGCGACGATTTTAAATGGTCCTAACACATTTCATAGCAAAATAATGATAGTATCATTCATTTATGCCTCGCTCTCAAGATAAATATTTCACTTATACGCCGAATATTCCCTAAAATGTAAAAAAAATAATTTATTTTTCGTAAAAAATAAGCATTTTTCTTCACTTTCCTTCATCTTTCGCCTTTATTGCTCATGGAAGGCATTTTTTCCGCATGAACTAGAGTTCGGAGAGGGACAATTATCTATTCTGCATCGTTTTAAAGGGAATAGTTTGTAATTAGGTATGCTACAATTTTTGTTTTCTCTTCATCATTGTAGTTCTCTTTATCACTGTAGTTACGTTACAGTAATTGCGAAACCGTAGTAATATGTGTGTGTGTGTCCCTTGTCTATAGAAACATTCTTATTCATTTTCTCATAAGAACCTATGTCTCATTTTAGTCCTTTAAATAGGCTTATTCACTTATGCGTCTTTTTCTGTTGGTCCCTTGGGCCGGCGCATAAGTGAGAGTTCACTGTAGTGTTAAACATCAATGAGGCAGCACACTGGAAGCTATGTATGTGTACCTACTAACTACCCCTAACAAATTTCTAAAGCCAAAAATTCTTTCCTATTCCACGCAAGCTTCAATTCATTGACCATTGTCTATACTTCGTTACTCTAAAATAGGCGTATGAAGTTTAGAAATTTTGCATTGTCTCCATGGAAACCATACAAATGAAAACAGCTCCACTCGTTTTTTACGCACTGCTGTTGAGGCATTTCGTTTATTTGATGTTTATCCAATGAGGCTTACGCTTTTATTTATATCCTCATGTCTCAGTTATTTCTCAACGTTTTCTAACAAATCTAGGCATACATAAATAAAGCACAAATTTCTAAGAAAATGTTGTGCAGCGTTGATTTTTCAATCGAATAATAGCTTATGCACAAAAAAATGTTTCTGTTTGCATTTAGTCATTGTTGTAAACACTGAGTGGGGAAAAAGTCCATAGCGCCGTGACTATGAAAACCGTCAGGAGAAAAGTGCAGAGAGTGGGAAATTAATTTTACTTTGAGCCGCCAGCTCTCGTTACACAGGTTATAGTCAATGACCTTACCATTCATTGACTATACTACGCTGCAAGGTACCTTGACACTAGCGTCGTGACGTCAGCCAATGAAAAACGAGCTAGGTAAAACGTCACAGCCTACTTGGCGAATTAGAGGAGATCCTTAACTGCTTCTGAGCTCTTATTGACTCCGCGCGTAGTGACGTTTAGTGTCAAGTTAAGTTGCTTTCTGGTATAGACAATTTTTACTTTTTCTCTCCCCCTTTTCTCCAACTGTCTCAATTTCACGAACTCCCTCCCCCTCGAAGCGTGACAACGTTTGTGTTGTAGTAATTCGTAACAACTTTTTCATTGTCACTCAGGATTGTCGAACACATTGAGGAAATAAGAAATGCACGATCCTTTCGAGTCAGTTTGACGTTTGTGAGTAGCAAGAGTTCCATTTTTGCCATGAAGATGCGTGTTAGAAATTCTATAACTTTTGATTGGTTGAATAAAATGTAGCTGAGTAGCATATCAAATTGAAGGAAATTTAAAGCTCTACAACGATGTTTACAACAATATTCATGAATAAGGATTATGAAAGGCACTAAGAGAAAATGTTCGACAAAGAGAAAGAATTTTTCCAAAAATTATCGCTTTTCACAAAATATACTCAGCAAATCATTGAAAGTTTGGCAAATATGTGTAAAAACAATTCTTTACGAAGTTTATTTAGCTTGAATTTTTATTTTGAACCCATTTTTTTTCACCCTTTCTGAGATTTATTCGAGAAACCCAAAGTTTGCTTGCTCACCCCCCAGGGTCGGGGATTTTCAGTATGTCTACTTCTTAACTACCCCTATCAGGGCCGTCATTTCAAGTTTTTCTAAGGGGGGGGAGCAAAGGGTCCAAACACAATGCAATTTCATCGGAAAACATTAAAATCCACGCCCACTTATATGTAAATACATTGATTTCTAAAGGCCTGGTAGGGGGGGGGAATTGACCCCCCCTGACCCCCTTAAATGACGGGCCTGACCCCTAACAATATTCTAGAGTCAAAAGTTCTCGCATCTTCCACGCATTCTACCCCGTTATTTTGAGCACTCGTAAACTGGACTATAAGTCAGCCTGTCCCCTATTCCTGCTCTAGGGAAATACAGGGTGTCCACTCCAATCGTGGACCAATAGCTAATTTCTAAACCGTTAGAGATAAGCATATAGTTTATTTAGGAAAAAATCTCAAAATTATGAAAGGAATTTTGGGTCTATTCAATGTTTTTCAAAAAATCAAATTTTGAAAGAGTTACGAAATTTAAATTTTTATACAGCCCCCTAGTCCTATCAATCATATTTAGTAAAACATTCTTGACACTGTAACGTTTAAAACTAAAAAAAAATCACTCTTCTACGACAAAAATTGACCGAGTTATGACGTTTTGAAAAATCAAGATTTTGCATTGATTCATGACGTCATCGAAAGATCGCTTAAGGGACCGTATGCGAAATCCTTCAAAAATCTTGATTTTTCAAAACGTCATAACTCGGTCAATTTTTGTCGTAGAACAGTGATTTTTTTTTAGTTTTAAACATTACAGTGTCAAGAATGTTTTACTAAATATGATTGATAGGACTGGGGGGCTGTGTAAAAATTTAAATTTCGTAACTCTTTCAAAATTTGATTTTTTGAAAAACATTAAATCGACCCAAAATTCCTTTCATAATTTGGAGATTTTTTCCTAAATAAACTATATGCTTATCTCTAACGGTTTAGAAATTAGCTATTGGTCCACGATTGGAGTGGACACCCTGTATAATAGTTACTGTCTGATCGTTTACCGTATGACCTTCCTCACATTTGCGCATGCCTGAGGTCTCTTTCGATTTTCCTAAAGTAGGGGGAGATACAACTAGGAAGTAAGAAGCGAAGAAAAGCTGAAAGCACCCGCAAGTACTTCTCCTTAACCTGTCACCCTTCTTTCAAATGGAAACGTTTGAGACTGCCAGGCGCGGAGTTCGAAAACGGACAGTAAATTCGATGCCACCACCGAGCCACAGTGGGATGTAAGGGTCCTATTTGCGAATGCTTCGAAACCGAAATAAACCTGCCTGAAGTAAAAGCCTCGTGTTATGTTTAGGATGGCACGAAAGCTGAGTACACATTATTTGTTTTGCAATTCTTATTGATGATGTGAAGAGTTAGAAATATTTTAAACTTCCAAATTGCATGTCTGCATATCCTGAAGCACATTCATTCTTTAATACTCCTGAAATATTTATACAAAACTTAAAAACGCAACTAAAATTCCTCACTCAACTTAGCATTCAAAACAGCAACGAAGAAACTTTACACCGCAAGTGTTCTCGAACAGATGCCAAACTAAACGGCAGTAAATTACGAAAACGATTAAACATAAATCAACTCAAAAATTCCCGTGTGGTTCGTGAACAAAACGCGGGGTTTTTCGCCGAGAAAAATAATTAAGCGCCAGTTTGAATTGGGTTGTGGCCAAACTCGCAAGCTTCGCTCATTAAAGATTAATTAATTAACTCCAGATGGGGGCGAACTATACCGTGGAGTTCCAGTCGACAAGCTTGGAAGAAGAACCCGAAAACAAAACCCCTGACCGCGTGGGCCGCGTTCATTTGTCACTCACTCCCTGCTGCCGCGGCCTGATGAATGGCGCGGCCGCCTATCGACCTTTTCGATCGCTTCGGACATTAGGACTGTTGAAATGGCAAATAGTAATAAATAGAGGCGGACTAAATTAGGCTTTCTAAAACAAGTATTTTTTTTTAATACTTGTTAAAAACTGAACCTTGAAGAAAACAAACTTTAGTGTTCCATTCAAGGGCGGATTCAGCTTCTGGTTAACCCATTTATGCCCAAGTTTTTTTCAACATTTTTTTTCAATTTTTTATCTGCTTAAAACTGTTAGTTGGAATGGTGTACATACATTTTATGCGTAAATTAGATCGCCGTTGCCATGTTTATTAAGTTATTTAACGTGCTGTTTATGGGACCCTAGGCAGATATGTGAGCAAAATACGACCTTACTTTACTTTACTTTTGCAAAGTAACATTACAGAAGGCATCTGTGATCCATTTTAAGCAAATCATGTTAAAATAGTTTGATTTTATGAAAAAAATAAGTTCGCAAAAAACACTTACTTTCTGTGGCTACCCATGCTGGATCGTTACTTAACTGATTTGTCTGAAAATAGCTGTCAAAAAATAAACTCTGATGTCCAACTAGTGGCTCTAACTGGTTTTCTCAAGAAGATGGACTATTTAACTTGTGAAAAACAGCTTTAGTAAAATGATACACCCATTACAGGTTTTTGTATGCTGTAACTAACAAGTGTCCTATTTTTAGGCTACTGGGCATAAATGGGTTAAGGAAGGAGCTTTGTGATGAATATAACTCATTAAAAATGTTGATCATTAATATGACTTTATCGTCAAAGTAACCTTTTTACTGCTGTAGTCGCCTTGTGTCGCGAGGCTAGTGCATATTTTCAAGTTATTTTATAGCAAAATATTTTTTGTTTATTTCAGAGATAGCTCTCTTAAATAGTTTTTATTCCTTTTTATCCGAAAGTTTTTTTTTTTGTCAAAATGGTGTTATCATAATATCATTTAATGGGTTACAATATTACAAATCATTCTGCCACATTTTACGATCCACTGCATTTTTTCCGATGTCAAATACATTCCATCGCAGAGTGCGAGACAGCCAATTGTGAATGGACGATACAGCGATTATTGTCGTCCGCCGATGGAATCTTCGAGCATGAACGCGTTCTATTTTGAGTGGGCCAATTTTTTCTTCTCAGAATCACGGGAGGGGGGGGGGGAGGAGGTTTGAAATTTAATTTCCTCGCCTGTCATCCGCATCCTGTCGCCCTTTCTTATACAGAAAGTTCGGCAAGTTTCTTGGAACTTTGAAGAAAGGATTTTTATTGCAGCTGGAACGTCAGCGTTTAGCCATTCATTTAGCTCAAAACTCTGGCTCGAGACAGGCCTTTGTTTCCATTCGTTGAAACGTTTTTTTTTTTTTTTTTGCCGTACTTCAAAGTTCGGTCCAAAAATAAGCTTTCAAAAAACACGAGCTCTATTCACTTTTGTGATGATGTTTACGGGCTTTGAGGAAGATTTTCGATTTAAAATTTCGGTTTGTGTATACTTCTTTTTAAGCGTGAAAGATTTGCGTAACAAAAATTTCCGGGTAAAATGATAAAAAATAGAAACTCTTTTGATGCATATCCATTTATTATTTACTAGCTGTGTTAGACGGCTTACCTCAAATGTAAAAGTTGCTTCTAGTGAGCTAGCGACGTATGTTTTACAATCGGGCGTAAATTTAAAAAAAAAAGTAAAATTTCCTATCCAAGTGTGGGAAAGAGCACTTTATGACTTAGAACGTTAATTTAAACCCCTTTTAAGCGATCACACAACGCGTTTATTCTAATTCATGGACTGCAGTTTCGTGCTTTTTAGCACCCGTCAGCATGGAATAGGAAATGCAGTGAACTCTCACTTATACACGGCATCATTTATGCGCCTTTTTCACTTATACGACAATTTTGAATGGTCCCAGCACATTCCATAGCAAAATAATGATAGTATCATTCGTTTATGCGTCGCTCCAAAGATAAATATTTCACTTATGGGCCGAATTCTCCCTAAAATGTAAACAAATTAATTTATTTTCTTTAAAAACGAGCATTTTTCTTCACTTTCCTCTTTAATTTTTCGCCTTTATTGCTCACGGAAGGCATTTTTTTAATGAACTAAAGTTCGGAGAGAGACAATTACCTGTTATGCATCGTTTTAAAGGGAACAGTTTGTAATTAGGTATGCTACCATTTTTGTTTTCTCTTTATCATTGTAGTTACGTTACAGTCATTGCCAAACCGTAGTAATATGTCCTTTTCTATAGAAACATTCTTATTCATTCTCTCATTAGAACCTATGTTGCGTTTTAGTCCTTTAAATAGGCTTGTTCACTTATACGTCTCTCTCACTTATGCGCCTTTTTCTGTTGGTCCCTTGGGCCGGCGCATAAGTGAGAGTTCACTGTAAAAGAGCCCGACGCAAAAATCCTCTTATAGAGCTACGAGAGCCAAACAAAATAGGTAGCTAATGTAAAATTAGAAAACCAGTGATAGATAAGTTTTGTGTGCTGTCGCTCGCTGGCGTTTTAATTTTATACTAGCTGCCAGGGCAGCTAGATTAGCTTCCTGCGGCATGTTGATGCATAACGTCCTCCCCTCTCTAACTTTTACCTCATTCTGAAGTTATATTATTTGATATAATTTAATGTTCATTCGATTTCAAGACATACCACGCACGTGGCCCGGCGCTGCACGGGCACTTCGTGCCCTGAAAGTAGTGAGAAAAAAATTTAAAGAAACTACTCCCCGCCAAGGCGGCTCGCTTACAGGCGCTTCACGCCTTTACTTTTTTCCTATATAAAAAAAATCATTCGAATTATTGAGATGCTTTACGTCTTCAAGATGGTGAGGAAAGTTTCAGTAAGTTCAGCTCGCTCAAAGGAAAAAAGCAGACATAGATACTCAGTTTTTAATATAAGTAGATGGCTCTTCAACAAATAAGTGTTTCAAAATATTACCAGTAGCTAGCGATAAAAATTCTACGTAAGTGGCCCGCTTATGAGTTCCGTGTTTGATTTAGTTAAGCCTTCATTCCAAATTCTCATTATCATTGTTATCACTGTTTCATAGCAACGACGGTTTGCAAGAATGGATTTCATATTTAATCATTTATTAGGCTTAATCGCTTTAAACTTGACTACTTATTAATTGATATCTTCGCTAATTAAAATCGTATAATTATATCAATTGAAACTAAAGAAGCTTGAAAAATTACCTATCTATCGGTACCTGGTTCGACTTTCAGGTCATTGGCGTTCAGGAGAAAGAAGCGTGACATAGAAAGATAGTTAGAAAGAAAGATAGTTAGAAAGATACTCAGTTTTTAATATAAGTTGATTAGCTACCAGTTTTTTTTTTTTGGCTCTCTTTACTGTATAAGACGATTTTTGCCTCGTTTACTTCCTATTCCATGCTCACGAGTGCCAAAAAAGCACAAAACTGCAGTCCATGGATGGAATAAACGAGTTGGTGGTGTCCCAGGTAGCACAAATAACGTTTAAACGTTTTATAAACGTTTTTAATCCGTTGTCATAACGTTAATAACCATTTTACAACCTTTAAAAAACGAAGTGTGCTACTTGGGGTATTGCATATTTCTGCCTTAGCGATGGCTTAGGGGCGTTACTTACTGCTTGAGACTTCTTTCAATTTTTTTTAAGTTCTAAAAATTTAGTCATTGTTATCAAAAGGCATAAGCATTCTGTTTTGTGAATTTTCTGGCGAACCCCTTCCCCATATAGGAATTTCTGAGCAGCGGTTTAGCTAATTACTTGCATGCTAGATTGGACAAAGTTCAGAAGTAAACTCTTTCTCTCTCACTCACATACACACACACAAAATGTTCATTTTCATGCATGGGTCATTCCAGCGAAAATGGCACAAATCATGTCTGAAACTCTTTATCTAAGATTATCAATTTAAATAATTTCCACATAACTAATCATATTTTTTTAAAATTAAGTTTCCATTTATTTGTGCATAATGAAGTGTAAATGGCTAGTACATGGTTCATTTATGACAGGATTTCAAATATTTTGATCACTTTGTGTAAGGGAATGGGCATGTAACAGAGTGGACAAATCTGTCCCAGAACCAACTAAGTAAGTCCATCGTCATTTCAGTAAGGGAAAACGATGTCGCAATCGTTTTCCCTCTACGAAAATGACGAAATCCTTAGTAGTCTGTCTGAGGTACGATAAAGCCTTAAAATTCTATAATCATGAAGAAAAGTTAGAATCATAGAACAAGCATAAAGTGGAACAAACAACCTAAAACTGTAAGTCTGGTTGCAATTTCAAGAAAATATTTTTTTTTTAATCATAAAATCGGCTCTAACAGAGTGGACATCCAACAGTTCAATTTAACTACCATAAGAAAAGAATGAGGCTCACCCTGGTTGTTGACTACATAATTCAATGTAGCAAGCTAATCACGGTAGGTATACTACCTATATTTAAAAAAAAAACATATCAGATTGAATACAATTGTTTATTTTATTTCCAAAAGTCTTGTAACAGAGTGGACAATTCGAAACATAGGAAATCTGAGGATATGAATAAATAATAGTGTTTTGGGTTGAAATTTTTTTTTATTTGCTTAATAAACTGCAGAAATGGTGTCAGAAGCATCTTTTGTGCAGTGCAGTGTAATTTATTTTGTTATTACATTTCAGTTTAATTTTAAATCACATTTAAAAGTCTAGCAATTTGAAGCTGGGACACGTCATTTTCTCCTTCTTCTGATAAAGATAATTTTTTTAGTGTCCTTTCTAAATGGATTATACCTAATCGATCGATACTTGATGGCACAAAATTAATTGAAGAATCAATAAAAAATACACTTAATGGGTGGCAGTTATTTAACTTGATTTTAAAAAATTCTAAAATCTCGAACATGATTTGTACCATTTTCGCTGGAATGACACACATAAAAAGAGAATCAAGTTGATTCTGTATTATGGTTCATACATTTTTTTTTCTGAAACAGCACTTGCGAACAAAAATGATGTACTTAACCTATAAAGAACAAATCATCTGCTTGTTCAAAAGTTTGTAACAAACGGAACATGTTTTCAAGCGATATTTAAAAGACATCAAATAATTTCAGTAAAAATAAAAATAAAAAAAAAACGTTTTGAAAAACAAGGTTAAAATGTGTAATAAACAATAAAAAACAATTTAACTAAAATTCTCTTCATACCCTAAAAATTTTATAAGCAAATTAGCTTTTTTGTGAAAAAACACATTCATACATTAGAATTCCCCCTGTTAAATAATCTACTTTTAGTGCTTAAAATTTTTGAAAAGATTACGAAAGTGTTTTGAGTTTTTAATTTTTAAACGAAATGTCATTGTAGGGTTTTACAGCAAAAAAAGAGGAACTGCGTTATTTTTACTCAAAATTGAAGAGTAGAGTAATAAAGTTAAAAAAATATATTTTAAGCGTGATAAAACATTCTTTATCGTCAATGTTTCCCTTTAATTTTAAGTAATAAAATAAATAATAGCATTTTTTTTGTACTTTAAATCAAGCAATGGAATAACATAATTAAAGTGCCATTTGTCATTTGTCCTTTTATTTTAAACTACATCATTTTTTCCATTTAAAAGCTTAGGTGTATTTTCTAACATTGAGTAATTTGGAAGTAATAAAAGAAAAAAGAAAAAAAATCGTAATACTCCACAAGGTAAAACGATTACTCTTGAGAAGTGAAAAATAAAGTGATTTGGGAATTTACAGGACTAAAGAGATGTCACCTTCGTCGTTTAGAAAAAAAAAAAAATCCTGAGTAGTTTTGCGCGTGAAAGCGAAATTCTAGTTTTAAGTTTCGCTAATCCTTAGTTCGGATTAGCAAAGAGCATCAAAAATGCTTTTAGCCGATGAAATTGTATTAACAGCGAAGATAATGGAACAAATGCATTCCGTGTATTTTATGTATTTGTTCAGTACACAATAATATAAAAACACTTTAAACATAGGGGAAGGGAGGGCAAGGTAGAAATTATCTATAACATCAAAGAATGTGATAATTCGCTTGCGTCGCTATGCACGCTTGGACAAAATGACATCCTGAATATGTGAACAAAGTTCAGACAAATTATCTCCTGATAGTGACATGATACGTTAGTTTATTTATTCCTGAGAAAATTGTGTGTGTGTTTGTGTGTAAGAAACAAAAATTAGGGTATTTGTGGTGAAATTGTTTGAAAAAGGTAGGATTTGTTACCGTAGCTTTCAACATTAAAAGTTGAAAATGTGTGTTATTATAAGCCCTCTGAACTTACATTTGTCTAAACAAATTTTTGTTTGAAAATATGACTACTGCAAAAAATAAGATGTTTCTACAAGATAATACAGCTGATTTTATAGTAGTAAACGGTAAAATAGATAATTTTACAGTTTATTAGAGTGCGTTTCACAGTTTCCAGTATTATATATATATAAAGATGACGGTGTTTGTTTGTTCGTTTGTACGTTTATAACCACTGGCCAGAAGCTCCCACAGCACCAACAGACCTGAAACTTGGCACAAAAATTCGAACGTATCCCAGTAAAATGCACCTCGAAGGCCAAATTTTAAATTTCGAATTAGTTATTTTTTAATTAATTAATTAGTCTCATTTTGGGTGTATCCGCCATAATTGAGGGGGGAGGGGACTTCAACTCACCCCATAACATTTTATATCGCTGGAAAGGGTTTTTTTTTCTGGAAAAGAAAAGTTTTACACGTTTCTCTCCGTTTATTCGAACAGCATATATTAATTACTCAAATTTAGTCAATTTTCAAGGTTTAACTCCATAAGCAAAACTGAAACACTAGGTCTGTTTTCCAAACTGCTCCTTCTTCAGTGGTTTAAATTTGCGTAAGAGTTAAGCCTTGAAAATTGACTAAATCTCCTATTTCTTACTTAACTTAATGTTTTCTTTTATTTATTTGGCGTATTGTGACTTTAACTTCAACATGACTTTTAGTGGAGTTTAAAAAGTCGTGGAGCATATTTGAATTAAAAAATATAATAATTTTATTTCAGAGGGTTGGAGTAAATTTAAATTTATTCAGTTGACTTCCTTTACATTTTTTGCACGGGCATCGCCGTGCAGGTACTGCTAGTATACTATAAAAACAAGTTTTTTTTTTTGTTTGCAGTATATTCTAAAAATACCTGTGCGAAAATTATAACATGAACTCATAAAATTTTCATTCCCCCAGTTCGAGCGGAAGCATATAAATCAGGAGCACAAGAAAGACTTCGTGAGCTTTCCCATTTGGGCGAGCGCTAAAAAGAAGCTCAATAACATTTTCCACGCGAGTCGAATTGTCTCGTGAGCTCTTGTTACATGTAAATGAAGCTCCGGGGTAGGGGTGAGGGAACGTTATCTGAGTAACTTTTTTGCACTTGGATGAGGAAGGATTTAATTATTGTGATTTCGCAACAGGTGACAGAAACGGGTTCTTGGCATTTGTACTCGTTGTTGGCGTACTCGAGTGCTTAGTTTGAATAAAAATTATTGTGCCTAGTACTTAAAATTGTTAAATCTGGACAATTAACACTCTCACTGCTCAATTTTCTTAACGAGATCGCTTAACTCCTAATGTCCCAAATTAATTTAACCCATTAATGCCTAGCGTCCCTTTTAAGGGACAGTCAAAAAAAGGGTCTGAATTTCCCCAAAATGAACATTTCAACCAAAAAATAGTGTTCAATGAGTACCTTGGTACTGTTTCAATTCGTTATTAACAGATTGCAACACATAACCATTGTAAAGTGTGTTCTGTAGCCGTTTTAATCTGATCTTTATCAAAAATGACATCGTTCACAATCTCGAGAAAAAAAGCTAAGTCTTTAAAGTTATTCCCAGCTTCCCAGTTTATGTTCATTGCTGATTTTATTTCTTCTTATAAAATGTCTGTTTAAATATTATATCGTAGGCAGAAAAAAAATTGAGTGAAACAAGTATGTACCCTCTGGGGTCTATCGTAACTTTTGGGGGACAATTTTTCTTTAATTAATAAAATAATTATTTTTTACATAATATTTTTTTTTATTTTTCTTGTCCATTAAACACCGTTTGTAACCAGTATGCAAAATATCTTTGGAAAAAAAAGTCAGGCATTAATGGGTTAACAATGAATTTTTCTGGTTTTTTGAGTTGCAAATACATCAAAAAACATTGTTACCGAGCATACATACTTTGAAATTTTTGGGGGGTCTAAGGCCCCCCTACACCTAAGGGCCCCCAAGAAAACCGTTTCCGATTGTAGGTACCATCTGTCGGCCTCTCAGCAAATTACAGGGAGTGGCACTCAAAAGCTTCAGTATGATTCTAGCCCAGCCATCTAGGATTCATAATACTAAATTAGTATAAGCGGGACTTCTGAGTTCCGTCGGAGCATAAGGGGTTAAAATTATGCGTATTTTACTGCATGGAAGACCAATATGAAATTAATAAAGGTAAAAATGTGTAAATTGTGTACAGTTTATTCGCAGAATAGCAGGATGGATGTAAGCGAAGAATGGGGGAGTTTCCGAAATTTCAAAAGTATTGTAACGAGTCCGTAGCACCTTCAACTTTCTTTAAATGAGCATTTCAATATTGAGGAAATAACTATAAATTTATTTACAAGTATGTACACTATTTACAATAAAGCAGGAAACAATTGCTAAACATCCAGCAATTAGGTAGCAAAACAGTACACTGTACTCTCAACAGTAACTCAGCACCACGTATCTAACGTGAACAGTAATTAAGAAATTACAAAAGCAATACAAACATCCGCCCAAGCGAATAAAAACGAGTCACCAGATCAAATCTGAAAACAACTGACTGACTAAAAACTGTGTTCAAGGCTATTTATACACGGAAAGAAATTACGACAATATTCTAGAAAAATCCGGAGCATTCTGTTCATTCATAACTTTGAACAATCCATTCACAAATTCTAGTGATAAGAAGAAAACCACGCGAAAATGTCTTCACGCTTATTAAAGTCAGGGCAAGTGTAAAAACTACAACGTGTTACGGGGCCGGTATACAAGTGATAAAGGTGATATCTTCAGATACTTTTGCAACATGACGTCAGATAAAACCAAAACTAATGAAAATGATGCAAGGCAGGAAAAACAACAACTATTTACAAGATTTGTAACAGTATTTTTTTTTTATGAAAGAGAATGCTTCAAAACATAGGAATTGACCTTTTTTTTTATTTTTTGACACAGTTATATATTTTTTATGAATGATTTTAACCGGTGCGCAGATGCTATTCTGAAAAAAAAAAAAAAAAACATCTGCGCATGACGTCAGTGGTGCACGTAAGCGCGAAATCTAATTGGTTGTAGTGAGATGACGAAGGTCGTGACGTCAGCGATTCCAGCGATTGGAGAGCTGTTAGGTGCACCACTGACGTCACAAAAACCAAGCCCTGTTTTCAAGGTAGGGTATTTAAAAAAATTAATAAAAAATAAACTGTTGGGATAATTAAAGTATTTTCCGGGCCCACGTTATTTTTTTTATATCATTCTATCAATTTAAGTAACAAAAAGTAGTACCTTTGACTGAAGGAAACTCCCCCATCGCGCCATTTGGCTTCGCCAGCCACGTGCTTGGCTTTGACAAGAAAGAATAAATTTTTGCCAAACATATGGCGAATGCGAATCCTATTGGTTATTTTTTTTCTCTCTTCCAGATTAAATCCCCAAAAGTTGCATAGTGGCAAACCTTCTGGCAACTTGTTTACTTTCAGTCTAGTTGTTCCGCGAATGGACTTTAGTACAAATTACGTTAAAAATTACCTTTAATATGATAAATCTTATAACAATGTTCAAGGAAAAGTTCTACTTCATGTTTTTTATACCAAATTCGAGCATAACTAATTTTTTCTTTCTTTTTTGTTTTTGAGCAGCACTGACGATGAAACCCTTTCTTTACTAAATTAGGAAGTATCGGGCTTGTTCACTCATTCTTTTTTTCTAATTATATACATTAATTTATTCGCAAAGTTAATTTTTATTAGTTTATTTTTTCACTAATAATTCACTTATTCGTTTATTTAACGCATTCATTTGAGGAAATTTACTGTAAATCATCAAATTGAAAATATTTCACAACAAAAATGTTGTATTTTTCACTTTGCCCCATCTTTTTTGTGGTGGAAATTTGTACCTTTTTTTTGAAGATGCAAAATAACTGCCAAAAATTAAAATAATATTTTAGCCCTGATTGTATTACAAAATACATTATTCCTTCTTTATGTACAATAATGTTTAGAACAAATTTCCAATTTATTCAATTCAGACAGGTACGTTATCTTAGCTATTTCACTTTGCCGCACATTCCCCAACTAAACGTTCCCTTACACAAATGACGTTAAAAACTATTTTTAACATAAATCTTTCAAAAATGTTCAAGGAACAGTTCTACTTCATGTTCTTTCCCCCAAATTCGAGCAACATTTTCCCGTGTGTAATTATCAAAAACCTGGTGATGCTTTTTGTTCGGTTATACAATTCTGAAAGTTTCGACACAAAATGCTGAAAATTTGAAATATTCCACGCAGGCCCGGATTACCCAATAGGCCATCCTAGGTATTGGCCTAGGGGCGCAAGCTCGTAAGGGCGCATATATCGGAGGAAAAAATTAATACACAGTTCGTTGTAAAAATAAATAAGCAAAAAATAAAGGAAGAAAGAAAGAAAAAAAAAAAAAAAACAAGAACGCCAAAGCGCTATAAAATATATAGAGAAAAAAATTCAACTAGAAGGGATTGCAAAATGCCAGTTCAGCAAAAAAAAAAAAAAAGCAATTGGAGGGAAAGGGGACGTAAAGCTTGAGTTGAGGTAATTCATTTTCTGGTCTAAGCTGATACTTTTCCATACCTTTGGTTTAAACAATCATTTCTTGAAAATATGGCGCACAGGAAAATTAGTAAAAGCCATGGTACAGACAATGGTCAATATGAAACTTATTTATGAAACAATTTTTCTCTCTATAAATCATGTCAGTATTTTTTTTTTTTTTTTTGAAATTAATAATTTATTAATTCATATTTATTTAGGACTGCCAATTAATAGGGGAGCCCAAAGTTAAAATTTTTGGGAGGGGGAAGTTAATTTACCGAATGAAACTTCAAATTTTTGTTCAGGATAAAATATGAGCATGCACAAGTATCAACATTTAACGAAAAGAGACATTAGACATCCTAACAAAAATTTATTGAATTGTAATAAGGAAATATTGGGGAGTTAGCAATGACCTCATGTCGAGGCACTTCTGCAGAATATATTGATTATTTTGCACTCAAACAACTTTATATATACTTTATATACACTCAAACTTTGTATATATTATTTATAATTACGTCAGTTAATGGGTCAGTTATTTTCCAACATATTATTTATACAGATATATTATATTGTTTTTTTGCTTTCAAAATATTACCACGAAGATCTAAGGAAAGTGGGAAAAAAATACAGGAGATGCCTCGAAATATGTTTTAAATAGAAGACCCTCCTCCCTTATTCTCCCAACATTTTAAAGATGGTCTAAAATTTTGAAAATTTTCGTAGTTGAGTCCCTAATCCCCATCTTTCCCCTCAGCGCCAGCCCTGTCAGATGCATTTGAGTTCCTATAAATGCATATTTAGAGCTTCAATTTCGAAACTTTTTCTATGGAAAGCTCTCAAACGCCTCACTTCCATATCATAAAATATTATCTAAAATACCGTTTTTAGTCAGCAGGATCGAAAACTTTTTTGGGAAGTGACCCTGATTTCAGGCCTCTCCCCACTTCATTAAAAATCGTCTAAGACCTTGTGTTTAGGGACTCAATCTTAAAAATTTTCCCAGAGAGCCCCCCCCCCCCCTCCATTCAGTCCTCGTTTAACGCTATTCAAATCATCTAGTTGTTTTCAGGGCTTCATTTCCGAAACATTTACGGAAACGAATTACCAAACACCGTCGTTTCTCCTAATGTCCTCAAAGATAGTTTCTCATTGCTTATTTAGGACTAAAATTTCGAAAACTTTCTGGGGAGAATGGCTAAACCGCATCCATTTCTCTAACAACATAGGAAATGCCCCACAATGTTTTTGGTCTTCAATTTCGAAAAAATTTCGTACTAGAGTTACCAATCGTCCCGAATAAAAAATAACCTTCTAAAATGGCATTTTAGGACCTCAACTTTGAAAAAGTTCCGGGAGACCTCTCCCGATTTCCGCTTTTCCCCAGCATCATTAAAGTTCACCAAAATGTTCGATATGTTGGGAGGAGGAGTTCTCGAACTTATTCTCTTTTCTAACATCATCAAAGATGACTTGCAATTGCGTATGTAGAACTTCAATTTTGAAAATTTCCGGAGGGGCGGGAGGGGGGGGAGATTCCACGGGTATGTGATTGTCATTTCTAGGACAAAAGCAGTATGTATTTTGTAACATCTAAAGCAAAATACACGTTGTGCAACCGATCTTTTCTCCTGGATTATTATAATTTTTACGCTGAATTTAATGGAATAATTAAATTTTTAAAACACATTTTACATAATTTTAGAAAAATTATGAAAAAACAGGTAATTGACTGACATGATACTTTTTAAAATGTCAGTCAGTTACCATACTTTCAACACATTTTTAAAAATCATCCAAAATGTATTTCAAAAATTCAATGATACCATTAAATACAGCTTAAAAAATACAATTAGCCTGGAGAAAAGATCGCTTGTTTAACGTATTATTTGCTTCGAATATAACAAAATACTTGAATTTTTGCTTAAAAAATATCAGTAATCTTTAAAATTACCCGTAAAATTGCCCCAGGGCGAGTTATCTCATTACTTTCCGATAAATGAATTAAAATTAAAATTTGAAATCTTCAATTTTGAAAAATTTCACAGGGATCACATCCGGACCTTCCTTTTTTGTGCATCAAAGGAAAACAAAACAGCGTGTGTAGTTCGTACATCATAGAATTAAATATTCGAGGCATTTCGATTGTGATAGTTGACTAATTGTAGAACTTTTGCAGAGAATCGCAACAGATGTCGAGGGAAGCCATTAGCTTATCGAATATTGAAATCGCACTCAACACGTCTCGCTCTCCGCAAATGTTTTCCTGCATCAATTTGTCATTCTCGATGGAAATTCCCGCGCTCGCAGTTTTAATTCAAATGTGATACAGATATATTTTCTGTACCTCAGAACCAGAAGGACGTAAGTCCAAAAATGGTGATTTTCACTTTTATGCTGCATTGTATGCAGAATCTCATTCCACTTCGACCCATGAAAACGCTATTCTAGAAAAAAATTCCAGGGTTAAAAGAGCGTGAGTCTCATCCTTTGCATGCATCCAGCAATCGTTTCTTCCTTCTACTGAAAAGTGCCGAAAATGGACTTACGTTAGTCTGGTTCTGAGGTACAGATTTATTACGCAGATTTATTTTTATACAGGCAGAATTTTAAGATGTCTGGCTCTTTCGTCTACCTTTCCCTATGCTAATAGTCTAAGAGCTAGCCATGTTTTCGAGGCAGAATTTTAAGACGTCTGGCTCTTTCATGTACCTTTCCCTATGCTAATAGTCTAAGAGCTAGTCATGTTTTCGAGGCAGAATTTTAAGACGTCTGGCTCTTTTATCTACCTTTCCCTATGCTAATAGTCTAAGAGCTAGCCACGTTTTCGAGGCAGAATTTTAAGACGTCTGGCTCTTTCATCTACCTTTCCCTATGCTAATAGTCTAAGAGCTAGCCACGTTTTCGAGGCAGAATTTTAAGACGTCTGGCTCTTTCATCTACCTTTCCCTATGCTAATAGTCTAAGAGCTAGCCACGTTTTCGAGGCAGAATTTTAAGACGTCTGGCTCTTTCATCTACCTTTCCCTATGCTAATAGTCTAAGAGCTAGCCACGTTTTCGAGGCAGAATTTTAAGACGTCTGGCTCTTTCATCTACCTTTCCCTATGCTAATAGTCTAAGAGCTAGCCACGTTTTCGAGGCAGAATTTTAAGACGTCTGGCTCTTTCATCTACCTTTCCCTATGCTAATAGTCTAAGAGCTAGCCACGTTTTCGAGGCAGAATTTTAAGACGTCTGGCTCTTTCATCTACCTTTCCCTATGCTAATAGTCTAAGAGCTAGCCACGTTTTCGAGGCAGAATTTTAAGACGTCTGGCTCTTTCATCTACCTTTCCCTATGCTAATAGTCTAAGAGCTAGCCACGTTTTCGAGGCAGAATTTTAAGACGTCTGGCTCTTTCATCTACCTTTCCCTATGCTAATAGTCTAAGAGCTAGCCACGTTTTCGAGGCAGAATTTTAAGACGTCTGGCTCTTTCATCTACCTTTCCCTATGCTAATAGTCTAAGAGCTAGCCACGTTTTCGAGGCAGAATTTTAAGACGTCTGGCTCTTTCATCTACCTTTCCCTATGCTAATAGTCTAAGAGCTAGCCACGTTTTCGAGGCAGAATTTTAAGACGTCTGGCTCTTTCATCTACCTTTCCCTATGCTAATAGTCTAAGAGCTAGCCACGTTTTCGAGGCAGAATTTTAAGACGTCTGGCTCTTTCATCTACCTTTCCCTATGCTAATAGTCTAAGAGCTAGCCACGTTTTCGAGGCAGAATTTTAAGACGTCTGGCTCTTTCATCTACCTTTCCCTATGCTAATAGTCTAAAAGCTAGCCACGTTTTCGAGGCAGAATTTTAAGACGTCTGGCTCTTTCATCTACCTTTCCCTATGCTAATAGTCTAAGAGCTAGCCACGTTTTCGAGGCAGAATTTTAAGACGTCTGGCTCTTTCATCTACCTTTCCCTATGCTAATAGTCTAAGAGCTAGCCACGTTTTCGAGGCAGAATTTTAAGACGTCTGGCTCTTTCATCTACCTTTCCCTATGCTAATAGTCTAAGAGCTAGCCACGTTTTCGAGGCAGAATTTTAAGACGTCTGGCTCTTTCATCTACCTTTCCCTATGCTAATAGTCTAAGAGCTAGCCACGTTTTCGAGGCAGAATTTTAAGACGTCTGGCTCTTTCATCTACCTTTCCCTATGCTAATAGTCTAAGAGCTAGCCACGTTTTCGAGGCAGAATTTTAAGACGTCTGGCTCTTTCATCTACCTTTCCCTATGCTAATAGTCTAAGAGCTAGCCACGTTTTCGAGGCAGAATTTTAAGACGTCTGGCTCTTTCATCTACCTTTCCCTATGCTAATAGTCTAAGAGCTAGCCACGTTTTCGAGGCAGAATTTTAAGACGTCTGGCTCTTTCATCTACCTTTCCCTATGCTAATAGTCTAAGAGCTAGCCACGTTTTCGAGGCAGAATTTTAAGACGTCTGGCTCTTTCATCTACCTTTCCCTATGCTAATAGTCTAAGAGCTAGCCACGTTTTCGAGGCAGAATTTTAAGACGTCTGGCTCTTTCATCTACCTTTCCCTATGCTAATAGTCTAAGAGCTAGCCACGTTTTCGAGGCAGAATTTTAAGACGTCTGGCTCTTTCATCTACCTTTCCCTATGCTAATAGTCTAAGAGCTAGCCACGTTTTCGAGGCAGAATTTTAAGACGTCTGGCTCTTTCATCTACCTTTCCCTATGCTAATAGTCTAAGAGCTAGCCACGTTTTCGAGGCAGAATTTTAAGACGTCTGGCTCTTTCATCTACCTTTCCCTATGCTAATAGTCTAAGAGCTAGCCACGTTTTCGAGGCAGAATTTTAAGACGTCTGGCTCTTTCATCTACCTTTCCCTATGCTAATAGTCTAAGAGCTAGCCACGTTTTCGAGGCAGAATTTTAAGACGTCTGGCTCTTTCATCTACCTTTCCCTATGCTAATAGTCTAAGAGCTAGCCACGTTTTCGAGGCAGAATTTTAAGACGTCTGGCTCTTTCATCTACCTTTCCCTATGCTAATAGTCTAAGAGCTAGCCACGTTTTCGAGGCAGAATTTTAAGACGTCTGGCTCTTTCATCTACCTTTCCCTATGCTAATAGTCTAAGAGCTAGCCACGTTTTCGAGGCAGAATTTTAAGACGTCTGGCTCTTTCATCTACCTTTCCCTATGCTAATAGTCTAAGAGCTAGCCACGTTTTCGAGGCAGAATTTTAAGACGTCTGGCTCTTTCATCTACCTTTCCCTATGCTAATAGTCTAAGAGCTAGCCACGTTTTCGAGGCAGAATTTTAAGACGTCTGGCTCTTTCATCTACCTTTCCCTATGCTAATAGTCTAAGAGCTAGCCACGTTTTCGAGGCAGAATTTTAAGACGTCTGGCTCTTTCATCTACCTTTCCCTATGCTAATAGTCTAAGAGCTAGCCACGTTTTCGAGGCAGAATTTTAAGACGTCTGGCTCTTTCATCTACCTTTCCCTATGCTAATAGTCTAAGAGCTAGCCACGTTTTCGAGGCAGAATTTTAAGACGTCTGGCTCTTTCATCTACCTTTCCCTATGCTAATAGTCTAAGAGCTAGCCACGTTTTCGAGGCAGAATTTTAAGACGTCTGGCTCTTTCATCTACCTTTCCCTATGCTAATAGTCTAAGAGCTAGCCACGTTTTCGAGGCAGAATTTTAAGACGTCTGGCTCTTTCATCTACCTTTCCCTATGCTAATAGTCTAAGAGCTAGCCACGTTTTCGAGGCAGAATTTTAAGACGTCTGGCTCTTTCATCTACCTTTCCCTATGCTAATAGTCTAAGAGCTAGCCACGTTTTCGAGGCAGAATTTTAAGACGTCTGGCTCTTTCATCTACCTTTCCCTATGCTAATAGTCTAAGAGCTAGCCACGTTTTCGAGGCAGAATTTTAAGACGTCTGGCTCTTTCATCTACCTTTCCCTATGCTAATAGTCTAAGAGCTAGCCACGTTTTCGAGGCAGAATTTTAAGACGTCTGGCTCTTTCATCTACCTTTCCCTATGCTAATAGTCTAAGAGCTAGCCACGTTTTCGAGGCAGAATTTTAAGACGTCTGGCTCTTTCATCTACCTTTCCCTATGCTAATAGTCTAAGAGCTAGCCACGTTTTCGAGGCAGAATTTTAAGACGTCTGGCTCTTTCATCTACCTTTCCCTATGCTAATAGTCTAAGAGCTAGCCACGTTTTCGAGGCAGAATTTTAAGACGTCTGGCTCTTTCATCTACCTTTCCCTATGCTAATAGTCTAAGAGCTAGCCACGTTTTCGAGGCAGAATTTTAAGACGTCTGGCTCTTTCATCTACCTTTCCCTATGCTAATAGTCTAAGAGCTAGCCACGTTTTCGAGGCAGAATTTTAAGACGTCTGGCTCTTTCATCTACCTTTCCCTATGCTAATAGTCTAAGAGCTAGCCACGTTTTCGAGGCAGAATTTTAAGACGTCTGGCTCTTTCATCTACCTTTCCCTATGCTAATAGTCTAAGAGCTAGCCACGTTTTCGAGGCAGAATTTTAAGACGTCTGGCTCTTTCATCTACCTTTCCCTATGCTAATAGTCTAAGAGCTAGCCACGTTTTCGAGGCAGAATTTTAAGACGTCTGGCTCTTTCATCTACCTTTCCCTATGCTAATAGTCTAAGAGCTAGCCACGTTTTCGAGGCAGAATTTTAAGACGTCTGGCTCTTTCATCTACCTTTCCCTATGCTAATAGTCTAAGAGCTAGCCACGTTTTCGAGGCAGAATTTTAAGACGTCTGGCTCTTTCATCTACCTTTCCCTATGCTAATAGTCTAAGAGCTAGCCACGTTTTCGAGGCAGAATTTTAAGACGTCTGGCTCTTTCATCTACCTTTCCCTATGCTAATAGTCTAAGAGCTAGCCACGTTTTCGAGGCAGAATTTTAAGACGTCTGGCTCTTTCATCTACCTTTCCCTATGCTAATAGTCTAAGAGCTAGCCACGTTTTCGAGGCAGAATTTTAAGACGTCTGGCTCTTTCATCTACCTTTCCCTATGCTAATAGTCTAAGAGCTAGCCACGTTTTCGAGGCAGAATTTTAAGACGTCTGGCTCTTTCATCTACCTTTCCCTATGCTAATAGTCTAAGAGCTAGCCACGTTTTCGAGGCAGAATTTTAAGACGTCTGGCTCTTTCATCTACCTTTCCCTATGCTAATAGTCTAAGAGCTAGCCACGTTTTCGAGGCAGAATTTTAAGACGTCTGGCTCTTTCATCTACCTTTCCCTATGCTAATAGTCTAAGAGCTAGCCACGTTTTCGAGGCAGAATTTTAAGACGTCTGGCTCTTTCATCTACCTTTCCCTATGCTAATAGTCTAAGAGCTAGCCACGTTTTCGAGGCAGAATTTTAAGACGTCTGGCTCTTTCATCTACCTTTCCCTATGCTAATAGTCTAAGAGCTAGCCACGTTTTCGAGGCAGAATTTTAAGACGTCTGGCTCTTTCATCTACCTTTCCCTATGCTAATAGTCTAAGAGCTAGCCACGTTTTCGAGGCAGAATTTTAAGACGTCTGGCTCTTTCATCTACCTTTCCCTATGCTAATAGTCTAAGAGCTAGCCACGTTTTCGAGGCAGAATTTTAAGACGTCTGGCTCTTTCATCTACCTTTCCCTATGCTAATAGTCTAAGAGCTAGCCACGTTTTCGAGGCAGAATTTTAAGACGTCTGGCTCTTTCATCTACCTTTCCCTATGCTAATAGTCTAAGAGCTAGCCACGTTTTCGAGGCAGAATTTTAAGACGTCTGGCTCTTTCATCTACCTTTCCCTATGCTAATAGTCTAAGAGCTAGCCACGTTTTCGAGGCAGAATTTTAAGACGTCTGGCTCTTTCATCTACCTTTCCCTATGCTAATAGTCTAAGAGCTAGCCACGTTTTCGAGGCAGAATTTTAAGACGTCTGGCTCTTTCATCTACCTTTCCCTATGCTAATAGTCTAAGAGCTAGCCACGTTTTCGAGGCAGAATTTTAAGACGTCTGGCTCTTTCATCTACCTTTCCCTATGCTAATAGTCTAAGAGCTAGCCACGTTTTCGAGGCAGAATTTTAAGACGTCTGGCTCTTTCATCTACCTTTCCCTATGCTAATAGTCTAAGAGCTAGCCACGTTTTCGAGGCAGAATTTTAAGACGTCTGGCTCTTTCATCTACCTTTCCCTATGCTAATAGTCTAAGAGCTAGCCACGTTTTCGAGGCAGAATTTTAAGACGTCTGGCTCTTTCATCTACCTTTCCCTATGCTAATAGTCTAAGAGCTAGCCACGTTTTCGAGGCAGAATTTTAAGACGTCTGGCTCTTTCATCTACCTTTCCCTATGCTAATAGTCTAAGAGCTAGCCACGTTTTCGAGGCAGAATTTTAAGACGTCTGGCTCTTTCATCTACCTTTCCCTATGCTAATAGTCTAAGAGCTAGCCACGTTTTCGAGGCAGAATTTTAAGACGTCTGGCTCTTTCATCTACCTTTCCCTATGCTAATAGTCTAAGAGCTAGCCACGTTTTCGAGGCAGAATTTTAAGACGTCTGGCTCTTTCATCTACCTTTCCCTATGCTAATAGTCTAAGAGCTAGCCACGTTTTCGAGGCAGAATTTTAAGACGTCTGGCTCTTTCATCTACCTTTCCCTATGCTAATAGTCTAAGAGCTAGCCACGTTTTCGAGGCAGAATTTTAAGACGTCTGGCTCTTTCATCTACCTTTCCCTATGCTAATAGTCTAAGAGCTAGCCACGTTTTCGAGGCAGAATTTTAAGACGTCTGGCTCTTTCATCTACCTTTCCCTATGCTAATAGTCTAAGAGCTAGCCACGTTTTCGAGGCAGAATTTTAAGACGTCTGGCTCTTTCATCTACCTTTCCCTATGCTAATAGTCTAAGAGCTAGCCACGTTTTCGAGGCAGAATTTTAAGACGTCTGGCTCTTTCATCTACCTTTCCCTATGCTAATAGTCTAAGAGCTAGCCACGTTTTCGAGGCAGAATTTTAAGACGTCTGGCTCTTTCATCTACCTTTCCCTATGCTAATAGTCTAAGAGCTAGCCACGTTTTCGAGGCAGAATTTTAAGACGTCTGGCTCTTTCATCTACCTTTCCCTATGCTAATAGTCTAAGAGCTAGCCACGTTTTCGAGGCAGAATTTTAAGACGTCTGGCTCTTTCATCTACCTTTCCCTATGCTCTTCTAAGCAGCATGCTGGGTGTTTGGCGTCCGAGTGTGGTTGCGTTTTTTACTGCGCATCACATTTTTGCTGATGGTAAAAATAGGGATTTTAAAAACATCTTGGGGCAATGAGAAGCTTGAACCTGCTTAAGAAAGTCGTGATATATATCAACAAAAGCTCTATTTCTTAGTTTTACAATGGTTTTTGAATTTTTATTATAGTTTATTTAGAAGAAGTTACAGTGATTTGGATGTAAAAACTTATTGTTTTTTCGCTCGTTTTAAGTTTCTTGAACAGCTCTGTATTTTGTACAATTTTCGAAGTAGAAATATAAAATTGGCGTTATTACTTGTCTTGTCATATGCGTATTTCACACCAAACTTTGTCAAAATCGGAAATGGTGGGGTCAAAAACTTTTCTTTCGTGATTGATTTGACGTGAAATTGCCCAAAAATGACTTAAAAATCACTTTTTCACCAGCATAAATGTGATGTGAAACCACTCTCTGACACCCCGCTTTCTGCTTAGAAGAGCATAGGGAAAAATGTATTAAAGAGGCAGACGTCTTAAATTCTCGTTTTTTTTTTGACGTTGCTAGCTCTTGGACTATAAAGGTTTGAGAGCTTACCTTCCTCCTTTGGGAGCATTTTTAAGTGAATCTTTAATTGCACTCTTCACACTTTTTTTTTTCCCAAAAGAGTTTATGTTTTTGTGGAATCAAAGAGGAACTTTTTCCCTCCTGCACCAACGCCTCCTAAATGCCTGCTATTAAATACCTGCAACTTTCTAGTTTTTAGCACACAGTAAAATTTCATTTTTGGTTCACGATACACTGCCATCTACCAGAGTTCTTCGAGAAAGGGAAATTAACGATTGGTTCATTTCTAAATTTAAATTTAAAAATCAACCAATCAAAAAATTTAATTCGAATATTGTTTGGATCCATCGCCAATAGCTGCAAAATGCCCTTGGTTCTCGATACACTGCCATCTACCGGAGTTCTTCGAAAAATTAACGATTGGTTTATTTCTGAATTTAAAATTAAAAATTATCCAATCAAAAAATAACAACGGCATTATCGGATTGCCGCAAGGTAGCGTTTAAAGTGGTACCCATCTCGACGGTAGCGAAGCAAATGTTCTAGGCATTTAGTATTTAGGAGGCCTTGCCTGCACTCGACTGGAATAAAAGCGGGCGTTTTACCCAGAATGCACATCGAGTTTGTTTACATCCGCCATATTGGATAACGCGTTGTCGGATTCTCTTCACGTCTTCGTCTTTTTCGTTCTTCATATTCGGTGTTCTCTTCGGCCGTGGCTTCGAATTTAAATGAAAATGAAAGATGACAGGATGAGGAGACCACACTCTTAAAATCAAGTTGTGGTCGGAAGCGGACGTCCAAGCCAGATTGGATGGGACGGTCTGCTCCAATGCCGTCTACAAAAATTTTCTTTTGGTTTCATAATCCTTGTCATCATCATTTGTTTCCACCAACGAAAATGTTGCTAAGAGATCTCGGTAATTCATTCTATTTTTTTCAAACAACGTGAAAATCCTTCCAAAACCAACAAAACATGTGCGACGAGCGAAAAGGAGGCTGGGTAATTCCGTTTTGTGGAATAAAACTTCTTTTCACGTGTAAACGGTGGATTTGCAGAGCGGTGTTTTTTCGGGGTTGGAGCGGGAAATGCGAGGGAGAAAAGCTTCATGTGAACGGGGCTATGTCACATTTCGAGTTAACCCTTCCCCCGTTGTCACGTTATTTTTCCTAACCAGGAAATCATACGACAGGGCAATAATGATTTTTTTTTTATGAGTAGCAAATGAGTTTTACTAAGTGTTATTTTCTTTATTCATTGCTGTAATTGAGTTTTTTTTTATTGGGTTTAAAGTTGTGGTGATTAACCTTTTAATTGCCAATGTTCCCAAATGGGAACATCAACTTTAAAAAATCGTTAAAAAAAGTTTCGCTTCTGAGGATTTAATTTTTTTTTTCCATTTACTGTCAAAAGTAGACCTGATTTTTTGAAAAAAAATCTAGTTAGCTACTATAATTACTGTTTTCTACAAAAAATCGCAAAAATTTGCTTTTTTATGGATTTTCACGGCGACAGATAAAAAAAATTCTAAAAAATTTCAAAAAGGCTCAACTTTTTTGATATTCTAAAGTAACCATAAATAAGGATCCTTTTAATGACCTAACATGACAAATAAAAAATTAAAGAAAAAATGTAGCTCCTATAAGCGATCAAACTTCGTTGTTCCCAATTGGGAACATTGGCAAGTAACGCTATACAAAATCCGTTAATTCACGCCGCTTCCTAAGTTCAGTTATATGATCAGTGAAAGCCTTGGAATTGAAAACAACCTCATTTGACGCATTGAAAAAGAAAGTGGGTGGCCTTTCGACCTTCCACTGCTCCCCTTTTGCCCCTTCCCCTCCCCCTCGTCTCCAGGTTTTGGTGGGAGTGATGTTGAAAAATCGCCTTGCACGTAGAAATGAAGGTGTTTACAGCTTTTCTCTTGCATCCCGCTCAGGCTACAACCTGTTAGCAATAAATATCCCTCCCTTGTCACTTGAGACTGTCCAGAGAATCGGCCCCAATCAATTTTTTTACTCTTTTTCTCCCTCCTTGTGGAGGTTTCGCTTTCTGTTTCGCTAGAAGTGATTGCGACAGTGTTAGAAGTTGTGGAAAGAATGAGTTCCAGAGAAAAGTTTTTAACTTTGCAAGAAGCTATTGAATATTTTCAAGCCCTGTCAGACTCAGATGAATCAGCAGATTCTGTAGTAGACTTTGCCAATTACCACCAGATGAGACCGGGGAAATAAGAGATGAAGATGTTAATGACAATGAATTTGATAAGGTTGTTCCTGCTGATGTTTGCGGACAAATAGAAGTATTCACCCGCAAATCACCGGACGATGTATCGGATGACGAGACGATTATTGATGCCCCATCTACCTCTGAAGCGTCTCCAAAATCCAAGAGAAAGAGAATCATCTAAAAAAGAAATTAACTGGAGAAAAAATGCATCTTTTGATGAAACTATAGAAACGAAAACCCAGAAAAAACTATGTGAGTCATTTCCAGAATTGGTAAATTTATCGCCGGTTGAAATTTTCCACAAATTTTTACCAATTGAATATTTGGGTCATTTATCGAAAATGACAGAACTATATGCAATGCAGAAAGTAGAACAATTGGACGTTGATGAAAAGGACATCGGACAATTTTTCGGGCTGCTGCTTTTCAGTGACTATTACACTGTTCCTGGTAAGATCGCGTACTGAAGCACCTCTGAAGATTTGTGCGTCCCAATTGTGTCTACAATTATGCCTCGAAATCAATTTAGAAAGCTGAAGAAATACTTTCACCTCATTGATCCAGCCAAACTAAAACCAGGGGCTAAATTGGGGAAAATTTCTCCTTTTTATGAAGAGCTTCAGAAAAATTGCCTTCAGTTTGGATTTTTCCATTTAATGCTAAGCATTGATGAATCTATGGTCCCCTATTATTTTTTGTGAAGAAAAATCTGCTTTGAGTGCCAAAAGCGTTTGCATGTGCATTGTTTCCCGTCTTATCATGGACAGTAATGTGAACTTTACAATAATTATTCGGAATAACATTTTCGCAAGGTAATTTGCTTTTTGTAAATTTATTACAAACTGTGGTATACAATTATTGTTTGTGCTTAAATTGTTAGAGTAGTTTTTTTTTTATTTCGATATTTTTCTTTCAGTTTTGGTTTGATGTAGTTTGTGTGAAATTGGGAATGAATATTTGTTTATAAAGTGCGTACGTTTTTTTTTTTTTTTTTTTTTTTTGATTTTATTATTTTTTTTTATTTATTTTTTTATATGTTTTGAAATGTTTAACGTTTCAAATTGAAATGAATTTGTCAAATATGATCAGTTATATCAAGCTTTTTATGCATAAATACAAAAGAACTACAGCGAGCGTAAAGCGCAATCGATTAAAAGCCTTAGGAAAAAAACTTAACGTAACATGCCAATGTTCCCAAATGGGAACATGCCCAAAATCATAGATACAATTTTTTTTTTTTGAAATTTTTTTTTTGCATTGTCTAAAGGGATGCCTAAGAGTCCTATTTTTATGCATCAACTCAAATTTTTATACTTGGAACATAGTGCGGCATTTAAAGGGCTAAAGTGTACTTGTAATAACATTTTATTGCTTTTTTTTTTTTTTTTTTTGAGGCACCGTTGAAAAACAAGCTGTTATATATTTCTTGTTAGGAAAAAGTAATTCGTTTTGCAGTAGTAAATAGTTTGCCCGTTTAAGATTTTGACAGTCTACGAATATAAATTTGAACATTCATTTCCCATTAAACTTTCTTAAATGCTCGTAATAGCAAATTATAGCTGAATATTATTTAGATTACCTCTAAATCTCAGTTCACTGCAATGTTTGTTTACCATGCAACTTTTTTTTTCTTCTCGGACGCACTTCAAATCTAGGTGCTTGGCAAACTATTTTTTCCGCATCAAAGATAGAAGGATAAATGCCATACGTTCGCAACTTGACGTAGTGAAAATAAACGCATGAGTTCAGGATTTGCATTTGAGATTACATTTCGAGAAAGCCTTTCGCCTCGAGTCCGATTCGAAATGAAAAAAAAAGGCGGCGTGTAAACTGACGCTCGATTCGTTCGCCCTCCCATTATTTACTCTCAGTTCCGGTCCCGGGTAAACACTCGCTTGATTAAAGCCCCGTCTCACCTGATGCCAACGCGAGGATGGAAATGTTGGAGTTTTTCTTCTTCTTCTTGGCCGTTCGCCAGCTTTGCGTGACTCCTGGTAATATGCAAATGAAGCGGAGAGCGGGAACTGTAAATGGTATCTTTGGATGTTATTGGTGTTTCGGGGCTCTCGGAATCGCTGATGTAACAGGTTGTGCGTAAGAAAATTCTTTGCTCTTCGAACGGGTGTGGAGGAGATGGAACGGCTACCTTTTCATTCAGGAAGAAGGATTTTTTTTATTACAGTCAAACCTGTCTATCTCGAATTTCACGGGACAGAAGGAAAATTCGAGATATGGAGTTTTGAGATACAGAGCTTGTGATAAAATTTACAAAAATAAGCAATTGGAACAAAGTCCAATACTTAATACATTGTTTTATGTTGATATTGTTGAATAGTTTACTGTGCGACATGTTGTGAGTCCACGTTTTGCTAATTGCGATCAGAGCTGCGGAGTCGGAGGGAAAATGGTCGACTACGACTCCGGGATTTTAAAACTTCCGACTCCGACTCCTGCTTTTTTTATTATTTATTTTTTTACCCAAAAGTGAGGAGGGAAAACCCTAAACAAAGATTAAAATATTAAGTCAATTTTTAAAAGTTTCATTTTTTTTCATGGTTGTAGTCAGGACCCACTTTAGGGGGGGGGTAGCAAGCTGAGGTATTCCAGTTGGAGGTCATGGGAGGTCAACCTCAATTCTCGGAGGTCACTGTGACCTCCCAAAAAGACAATTTTATCCAGAGCAAAAGACAAGTGCCGCTCTTGTCATTTGACTCCGTACAAAACTAGTTATTTTCTTGTTAAATGGCCAGACTTTATTTTAACACATTGCATTTTTGCTGCAAATATTTTTTATTCACTTGCATAAGCTCAAACATAGCAATCCGTTTCACAAAGCAGACCCACTATTGTGAAACCCTATTTAATGATCCTAGATGCTTAGGATTTGGATATTGGACGCTGAAAATTTGTATCTGTTAGTTTCAAAGGTATGTTTTCACCTCCATAAAATTTCATCCAAATCGGAGGTGGTCGGAGTCGACATGTTTTTCAGCGACTCCGACTCCGACTTCTTCGGTCCAAAATCAGTCCGACTCCGACTCCGCAGCCCTGATTGCGATGGCTATATCGGCAGCAAGTTAATGCATACCTTTAACACTTTCAGGGCTGAGCCTTCTCACCCGCGCATCACCCTCCAGACTGGGGGTTTTTGTCGCTTTTCGTGATTTTTTAAAAACATACTTGGAAAAAAATATTTTTGAAAAAAAAAAAAATTGAACCGACTTCGGAACTTCACTCGGCAAGTGCTCTAAAAAGTAAAAAATAATTTTATTCTTTGAACACCATCGTCACTACGTTTAAACATAAGTTTTGAAGTCGGCGCAAAAACACTATATAGAATCATACGAAACTATAATTTAACTATATATATATAAATTGCAATGAATCCAGGTTCTTTAATTGCATTCGCATACACTACATTGACAACCACATATTTATGTAATGGTACAAATATTCAACTCTTAATTTTCAATGGTTTCTCTGGAAAATGTAGGCAAAATGTAGTTAAACATCATTTCACCTATACTTTTTGCACCGACTTCAAAACCTATGTTTAAATGTAGTGTCGATGGTGTTCAAAGAATAAAATTATTTTTTACTTTTTAGAGCACTTGCCGAGTGAAGTTCCGAAGTCGGTTCAATTTTTTTTTTCAAAAATATTTTTATTTCATTCTTTTTAGTGCAAATGTACATATGAAATAAGGTAATGTTTTCATTACAAAACTTCACCTAATTTGCTTAAGTAAATGCTTCATAAAATAAACTATGTAAGTAAAAAAAGAGAGAAAGTATCAACGCGTCTAAAATTTTAAACGATTGACACTAAAAAATAATCCTTGTTATTCTCTAGTATTTATTTGTGTACTAACTTTAATCTAAGGCCCCTATATATACGAGCCGGCGCATCAAGATTAAGTTTCACCACTTTGGATCCAGCACGTGTTTGTGTGTTTGAGTGGTTGTCTTTTCTGGCCAGTAATCGCGTTTTGGTAATTTTTCACTGTGAGCAATTATTAGCGGCACGTGGATTTGGCAAAGCTTAGTAATGTGCCAAAAGAATGAAGGCTTTCACGGCCGGAGTAAATACTAGTTAAGGATTCCGGGCTGTTGTGCCGTGGTCTAAAGCGGTGGTTTTTAGACCACGGCACAACAGCCCGGAATCCTTAACTAGTAATGTGCCAAAACTTTTTTCCGGTAACCCTACTCCACAACAATGAAAATTGAAAGTAAAAGTTAAGGAATTGGATCCAAAGTGGTGAAACTTAATCTTGATGCGTCGGCCTGTCTATATAGCGGCTCTACTTTAATCAAAGGCTAAATATTAACGACTTTTCAACTAATTTATATTTCAAAACAACACTAGATTCTCGCGGTTCATAAAATTTTACGACGTATTACGTCGTTACCATCGAAACTCGATGGTAACGATTACGTACGTGGCCCGCTAATGAGTTTCATGTTTGCTTCAGTTAAGCCTTCATTCAAAATTTTCATCATCATTATAATAACTGTCTCATATCAATCACGTTTTGTAACAATGAATTTCATATTTAATCATTTTGGACAAATCGCTTTAAATTTGAGCAAAAATTTGGAGATTTTCCTCACTTTCTTCAAAATTCCTTTATCAAACCTTATGTAAATTAAGACTAAGTACCTGGGGACCGAGCCCACTCGGTTAAAAAAAAAAAAAGAGGTTTGTAAACTCGTGTTTTTTTCTAAAATGCGAAGTACTTATTTAGATCAACTTGAAAAGCATTTTTAAGCCTTTGGTTGCAATTACTCATTTAAAACATCCGAAATTTGTTTTAAAAAACACAACCCTATTAAATCCATGCTCACCGTAAAATCACACCCAATTTCATTTCATTTGGCGTCGAAGGCGCGTTAGGGGTTGATGAGAATATATGCAGAGTCCCTGTTCTCCAGTACGCATTTAGTTGCAGTTGGTTTTCACTTTCACTTCACTTGACACTCCAAGGTTTCCCCGTACATACCACAACTCGTGGTTTAACTGGGATGGGGCCCTGAAGAGCGCTCTGTTCATTTTTGAATCAGGCCCAAGGGCCGAGCAAACCCTTGGTCCAGCATCCTCCTGAGGTATCGTCTCACTTGAAGGATTTTATGACCCCGAACATTTTAACGTCCCCAAGCCACCATTAATGAAGACGGTGGATCTTTGATCGGCTGGGCTTCCTCTATCCGGGACCCTCCGGTTACGAGTCCGACGACTTACCGATCGGACTACCGCGGCCCACACCCAATTCTAACTTTATTTTGATCGATCTCTTTTAAATTTCAAAAACAATAATAATTCTAACATGTTGCCAAAACTCGTTTGCCAAATGCCATAAAAATTAAAATTTACGCTGATGTGATTAAATATGAAATCCATTGTTATAATAAAACGTGGTTGAAACAGTAACAATCAGAGTAATCATAAAGAAAATGGCGAAAGAAAGCTCGTCAAACTTTTAATGAAAGCACGAAAAACGGGATTTTTTGTGAAAACTTGCGTTTTTACAGAAAAACGCCGATGTAGATGAACTCAAAAGCCAAAACTATATCTAAGTACAAATTTTTATCAAAATCGTTAGAGCCGTTTTCGAGATCCGAAATATATTACAAGAATTGCTCGTCTAAAGATATTGGATGTAATTTTGTTTCGAAACTTAATATTTTAAGAATGAGTTTCATATTTTTTACCTGAAATATCTTACTAAACACTCTTGAGGAGGAAAGAAAGTATTTTAAAACTAACTATAACACTTTTATACTCAATTTTGAAATCGCACTTGAAAAGTAAAAAGTAATCTGATTTTTATATAATGTAAGTGACCATAAAATTCAATAGATGTCGGTGGACAATAACCACTGCTTTTATTCCATGGCTTTTGAATAAATGAAACAGCCTGTTATCTAGTGAAGCCTTGCTTTAACATTTCAAAAACAGTAACAATTTAACGTCTCCACGGAAACAGCAACAATGAAAGTAATCATAAAGAAAATGGCGATATAAAAGCTTCTCAAACTTTCAATGAAGTCACAAAAAAAAAAAGGGTTTTTTGTGAAAACTCGCGTTTTTACAGAAAAAACGCCGACGTAGATGAACTCAGAAACCAAAACTCTATCTAAATACCAAATTTTATCGAAATCGTTAGAGCCGTTTTCGAGATCCGAAAAATAAATATATATATATATATATATATATACAAGAATTGCTCGTTTAAAGGTATTAGATAAACCTGAAATATTATGAATCAATTAGTACCTGGTACGACTTTCAGTTCGTTGGAGTTCAATAGAAAAAAGCAGGACATAGAAAGATACTCGGTTTAAAATTTTCAAAAAGACCATAGAAATGAATTTCATTATGCAATCCAGAGAAGCCTAGCGTTCAAAATGATCATTATTACGATTACTGTGATCCCAATTTCTTTTTCGAAAGATTTCTGTAGGTTCCCGTTATCGAACCCGGACCACGAGAGGATGGGACCAATCGGAAAGAAAGACCTTTCTAACAAAAAAAAATTTTTGAAATCGGTCCAGGCATTTTCGAGTAATCTTATAACATACAAAAAAAAAAAAAAAAAAATTCTCCGACGAATTGTATAACCTCCTCCTTTGTTGAAGTCGGTTAAAAAGTTAATGTTGGTAGTGTTAATTATATTAAATACTTCAAAATGTTTTCTTTCATGATAAAAGACCTATTTAAGTGAAACAACAATTAATATTTAGTAAGAAATTGTCGAAAAATGCATATTTGGAACTTGAAAAAAAAAGTTCCGGCATAGGAAAATATCCTTTTTGACCATGAAAATATGCACAAGTTTAATTGAAAACTTACCCAAATCTTGAACAAATATTTAAAAAAAGATATAACTTTCAAATACACAGTATTTTGTAAAATTTGCTTTATTGTGGTACATTTCAAAACACGGATTTGCACTGTCGCACGCTTGCAGTAACTCGTATAAACCTCGATTCTATAGCGTCTCCTGCAGTTAATTCTGATAGGTGGTGCCATCTATATGTTTTTTAAGAAAGTAAAAAGTCCATAGATAATATCTAAAAAGGATTGAAACGAAAAAAACCCGTATTTTCAGAGCAACAGTAGCTCAAACTTGACCCCAAGCTGAGCTCGGGCTTAGACCGGAAAGTGTTAAGTGAGAACATGGTCTTTGAATTGATAGTGCAAAAGATGATTTTTGTCTCCAAGTTATACCATTGATGAAGGTGGCTGGAGATAAAATTCAAAAATGAGAGTCGTGGAAATTCGAGATCTATAGGCTTTCGGGAAAAATCATTCGAGATAAACCTGAGAAAAAACATTAAATTTATGCTGTAAAAGCGGGGAAATTGAAAAATTTCGACATAGAGAGATTTTCGAGATACGCAGGTTCGAGACAAACAGGTTCGACTGTATTTTTTTATCTGCTCATGGCGTTTCTGGTGAAAGATTCATTGCATGTAATTATTGCAGCCGATTTTTAATAGGAATTTATCTTTCTAAAATTCAAATATATTCTAAAATGATGCAGAACAACCTTTGTTCGAAAATAAACAACCAGCTATATGTCCTGGGTAATTTTTATTTCTTACTAGCTTACTACCCGGCATTGCCCGGGTGCTTATCAATACAACATAGCTCTAAAAATTATTTGAATGAATTCTATCCACATGGTCTCGTAAGAATTCGAATTAAATATCTGTTGGAACCTCTCATTTTTTTTGCATCATGCAATATTTGTCCTAATGTTCCAAGGTAATTGAACATGAATTATATTTGTTTTAAACTTATTTCATGCTAAAATGAAATAGGTGAGCCTTAAATAGATAATTCTGTACCTCAGAACCAGACTAACGTAAGTCCTATTTCGTCACAGTAGAGGGCAAAAACGATCTTCGGATGCATGCAAACGATGGGACTCGCGCTCTTTTAACGATGCTAAATAATTGTGAAGGAATTTCTTTTCTGGAATAGTGTTCTTGTTAGTCGATGCGGAATAAGGTTAAACATACAATGCATCAAAAAAGTGAAATTTTCCATTTTTTGACTTACGTCGTCCTGGTTCTGAGGTATAGAATTCATTGTTAATCGTAATCTTCGTCGGAAAGTACAGTGAATTCTCACTTATACGCCGACCCAAAGGACCAGCAGAAAAAGGCGTATAAGTGAGAGAGACGTATAAGTGAACAAGCCAATTTAAAGGACTAAAACTCAACATAGGTTCTAACGAGAGAGTGAATAAAAATGTTTCCATAGAAAAGGGACATATTACCACGGTTTGGCAAATACTATAAAGTAACTACAAGGATAAAGAGAAAACAAAAATGGTAGTATACCTAATTACAAACTATTGAGTTTAAAACTATGCATAACAGATAATTGTCCCTCTCCAAACTCTACTTCATGTGAATAAAATGCCTTCCGTGAGCAATAAAGGCGAAAGATTCAAGAGGAAAGTGAAGAAAAATGCTTTTTTTTTTTTAAAGAAAATCAATAACATTTTTTACATTTTAGGGAAAATTCGGCGCATAAGTGAAAGTTTTATCTTTAGAGCGACTCATAAACGAATGATACTATCATTGTTTTGCTATGAAAAGTGCTGGGACCATTTAAAATCGTCGTATAAGTGAAAAAGGCGCATAAACGAGGCGACGTATAAGTGAGAGTTCACTGTACTCATATTTAAATGTGTAAAATTTTATCAATTTGTATGCTTAAGGGCTTATCTCTATCACTCTATCTATTCAAAATGGAGAGAAAATGGCCATTTTGTGACAAAGAATTTGAATTTTCAGCTGTTTAGATTTTGTTTCTAAATTTCAATCCGCCAATCCAATAATCAAATTTCTAATTCCGCCTATATGAATTCTAGTGCATCAAGGAACCTCTGTGCCAAGTTTGATGAAAATTCGACGAAAACTGTGAATTTGTAGAGGAACAAATATATATACAAACATGCATTTTATATAGGGGAGAGTGGTAATGAATGGGCCACTTTTTGGTTTTGAATTTTTGTAATTTTTTCTAACACTTTGTTTTAACTCTAAATTGGTGTTTTAGTTACTTTACTTATCTGGCTACCTAAAAAAGTCATAAAAGTTGGATTAGCACCTGTCTATAATGAATTATAATAGAAAATAAAAATTTTGAAATTTGGCCCATTCAACCCCACCTATGGGGTTGAATGGGAGATCGAAGGTAATGAATGGGCCACTAAATGAATTCAATGAAAACATGTGGATATAATCTTTTATTTGCTGAATATGACAAAATAAATGAGGCACTTGACATGACGATACAAAATCATACTGATTTAAAATTATATAAGTATCAAAACTGATGCAATTAAAATAAAACTGATGCATACCAATTGCAGCAGAAAAATAACTAAATAATGAGATTGTAAGAAATAAATAACATCAAATATGTGTAAAAAAAATAACAGATAATACACACTATGATTTAACAAAATTTATATATTTCAAAAATAATATTAAAAATCACTTTCAAAAACTTCATCTTCATTTTCAAACTTGTCAAAATTCAAATTTTTTTTTTTTTTGAATTTACTAGACATCGGGAATAAGAAATATCTAACTTAAGTTACCAAGAAAGAAAATGAAATTGTACTGTGAGGAATATAATATGAAGGAGAGAGGGGGCTTTTTCAAGCCACGCACTGCGACCAGAGGTCTATTGTACTATAGGAATATAATATAGATCTGCAAATTATATTTAGAAGTTACTACAAACCTATTTTGAAAACAGTAATCTTTATCTATGACAGTCAGCTGTGTTTCATATTAATGCGAAAATCCAAAGAAAAGGAAGAAAAACAATATTTAGGTGGCCCATTCATTACCATGACATAGTGGCCCATTCAGCCCCACCTATACTTTTGGAATACATTTAGGTTTTTTGAGTACATTGAATTTAGATAACATCAAAATACATCTTAAGATTAGTTTATAGATATGGAAAGACTAGCTTATACATATGTATGTGGGTTCCTTGGTTGTCTAGGGGTTTGACTTCTATACTAAATGATGAGATCATCGTCTTTTAAACATTTAATTGACATATAAGCAAAGTTTCACAAGACAAACACAATCATCTAAAACATGAACACCAAGAACTACATCATCGTCGCTTCACGACCTTCTTAGTTCGCCGTCATCTTCCCACTCACGCCGCAGTCGCGTCACACCACGTGTCTCTGCGCGCGTAGGGTTTCGTCGACAGTAAATAGTTCTGCAAGTATAGTTCATGGGGATTCCCACATTCATGGGGATTCCCACACTCGGCCATCTGTCAAGTCACGTCCTCGTGACAACTTCTGGAGGGAGAGAGAGAAAAAAAAAATGTTCATTTTACTTGAGAAGTAGGGAAAAGGAAAACTGTCCGTTCTCTGTTGGAGTCGATCACATTCGGCGGTCATCTTGTCGTTGCTCCTCCATCGATGGTTTATCATCATCATCGTCTTCATCATCATCATCTTCATTATCATCATCATCATCAGCGGCATCATCATCGTTTTCATCGTTAGCATCATCATCGTTAGCGGCATCATCATCAGGGGGAGGGGAAGAGGAAGCACGATCCCTGTTGCACGTCCGGAACATCATCAAACTCCAGGGAGGAGTTTAACAGTAGTAGGAAAAGAGAAAATGAAAATTAATATAACCAAAAGAAAGAAACAAAAATACTGGAAAACACTGGAAACATCGGAAAAAAAAATTGCAGTCATAGTTCTTTCAGGAGCACAGTCAGTCCGTTGGAGTTGATGTCCATTTCTTCATTAAATCAGCAGCGGATGAAGTGGCATGAGGGCCATCGTGGGTACCTACTTTGTTAAGTTCGTATCGATTGTTTGGATTAATTTTAGTGACTCTATATGGGCCAAGAAATTTGGGTCGTAACTTCATACCGGATCCAAATTGTGTTCTTTGTATGGCAACGAGGTCACCTATCTGATACTGAGTGGCAGCCTTCCGCTTTTTATTGAAGTTTTTCTTATTTTCCTCTTGAATTTTTAGTATGTTTGTTTTTGCTGTATTGCGAAGTAATTCTCTGTCATCATGGAATTTTTGTAAATTTTCATCTTCGAGTAAACTAAGGATTTCTAAATCTTCTTTTAAACGCATTTTTACGCCTGTTAAAAGTTCGAAAGGGGAATATTTTGTGCTTCGATGTCTGGTAGAATTCAGTATTTTTTGCAACGCTGGAACAAATGTGTACCATTTCGTGGGATCATTGATTGAAAGTTTTGCAAGGACTGGTATGAGGGTACCATGGATTCTTTCAACCTGTCCATTTCCTCGTGGTATTCCCGTTGTGATTTTTCCATGTTGAATGTTTTGTTTGAGACAATAATCACGAAATTCTCCTGACGTAAAAGCTGGGCCTTTATCTGTAATTATATGAGAAGGGTTTCCGAAAGTACTAGCCTGAAATTCTAATTTTGAGATCGCTTCGTTCGTAGTAGTTGATTTTGTCGGGTATATCCATGTAAATTTTGTACACGCATCGACAACGGTCAAGATATGTTGATAGTTCTTATTTGTAGAAGCTAAGGGTCCAAGAAAATCAACGTGATAGGTACTTAAAGGCTGATCATCTTTGGGAATTGGATTTAAAAATCCATCTAATTTTCCACGTTTCTTATTTACCAAAATACAATGCACGCAATTTGAAATAACGGTTTCGACAGCTTGTCTAAGGTTAGGGATGAAATAATTTTGCTGTAAAATATCAACAGTTTTGGCGATAGCAAAATGACCCTTATCATGTATATGTTTGATAATTTCTGTTTGCATAGTTTGAGGTACAACCAGTAATTCGCGATCGTTCATTAATTTGTACAAAACACTATTTTTTACTATGTAGTCGCTTATCTTCTTCTCTTTAGCGAGAGCAATTACAGTTTTTAAGTTTTCGTCATTTTGTTGTTTTGCAGCGATTTGATCTGTCAAACAATTTTGAGTTATCATCATAACAGGGTATCTACTCAAAGCATCTACGTGATTCATTTTTGTTGCGGAGCGATGTGTTATGTCATAATTAAATTCTTCGAGTAGCATAGCATATCGGGCGATTTTGGGAGATACATCTTTCTTTGATAATGTTTTCTTGAACGCGTCGCAATCGGTAACAATGGTAAATTTGTTTGTCAAATAAGGTCGAAATTTTTTAACTGCTTCAACTACTGCTAATATTTCTAGCTCGTAACTTGAGTAATTTTCTTGCGGGGGAGTCGTTTTTTTACTAAAGTAGTATATGGGGTTATAACTGTTAGTGTTCGATTCTTGAAGGAGTATAGCACCAAATCCGTGTTTACTAGCATCAGTGTGCAGCTGAAGTCTTGCGCCTGGTCGAAAAATATCTAAAATTGGGTGAGAAATCAATTTTTCTTTCAAAATAGAAAACGCTTGATGTTGTTCCGGTCCAAAATCAAATTTAGTGGACTTTCGAAGTAAATCACTCAGTGGTTTCGCAATTAACGCGTAATCTTGAATAAATTTTCGGAAATAGCCAGTCAGTCCTAAGAATTTTTGAATGTCTCTTACACTCTTCGGTTGCGGAAAATTTTGAACAGCGGCGGTCTTAAGAGGAGAGGGCATTATTTTCCCATTTTTAACAACATGACCTAAAAATTCTATTTCTCGCTGAAGAAATTGACATTTTTTTACATTTATATCGAGTCCGTACTCAGAAGCGGTTTGAAGGACTTTTCTCAGCTTTTTTATACCATCTACTTCATCAACAGAAGGAATAAGAATATCATCCATGTATATAATGACTGTTTTATCAATTAAAAGTTCACGAAAAATACAATTAATATATTTCTGAAATAATAGAGGACTTCCACTTAATCCGAAGGGACATTTCTGAAATTCATACTGGGCATTGTGAGTAACAAACGATGTATATTTCTTGCTGTTTTCTTCAATATCAATATGAAAAAAGGCATTTTTCAAATCTAAAGTTGTAAAAACGTTTGCTTCACTCAAAGAGTCAAGAATTTCATCAATTAAGGGTAAGGGATAGTGATCTTTGATTGTTTTGCTGTTCAGTTTACGATAGTCAACACACAGGCGATAAGAATTATCTTTTTTCTTACAAAGTACAATTGGTGAAACAAAGTTAGAACAGCTGGGTCTAATAATGTCATTTTTTAACCACTCATTTATCTGCGAATCAACCATTTCTTTTTGAACAGGGGATAGACGTCGAGGTTTGCTTACAACAGGTATTTCATCTTCTAAATTAATCGTCATTTTAAGATTAGTTGTCTTTAGTTTGTTAGGCTTGTAGTTTCTAATTAAGTGTGTAATTTCTTCACGCACTTGAGGAGATTTAATATGAACTAGGTCCAACTCAGGTTCGGTGGGTACAATATTTATAACGTTCAATAAAAAATTTTCATTCTTCCTTAAACTGCAACCATTTTTATCCACACTCAAAATACCTTGGTTAATAACATCAGTACCAATAATACAATCAACATTTAAAATAGAATCATCTACAACATAAATTAAAGTTGAAAATATACAGTCATCAATTTCCACATCAGAAAAAAATGCGCCAGTGGGGTAGTATGTTATGTTTCCCAATCCCGAAAATGTTGAGTTGGTTGGTTTTAAAGTTATGTTTTGAAATTCCTTGAATATCTTATTAGAAACCGCGGTTAATTGGCTTCCTGTATCAATTAAACAAGAAAGTGGGACGTTGTGTATCTTAGCAGTCTTTAACATATTGGAATTTACATGAACAGTATTGCAGATTTTGCGATCAATGTCTTTCGAGTTTGCAGGTGAAAATGGCGTCGAATCTGCGCTGTGTCTGAACGAACGTGAAATTTCTGTTTTCCATTCTATTTTTATCACACTCTTTGCTTGTGTGTCCAAAACCTGAACAAGAAAAACATTTTTTTCCCAAAAATTTTGTGGGGCAGTTGTATTGAAAATGATTTTTATCACCGCAAAGAAAACAAAATGTTCTTTCCTTTCCATATTTCAAGTTGAAGTTCTTTTCTCGAGAGGGAGGGGCGGGGATTTTAGGTGCCGTTGGTTTCGTTGTTGTTGGGCGCTCAAACGAACTTTCAGCTCGGACGAAATCATTTTTCATGCTTTCATAAATTTTTAGTTTTTCTTTGAATTCGTCAATATTGTGAGAACCGTAAAGAATTAATTTATTTTGCTGACTGTCATTAATGCCATTTATCACATAATGAATCAATGCTTGCTCATCAATATTGCCAGAATATGCAATTTGTTTCATCTTTAAAAAATATTCAAACGTGGTTTCATTCTTTTTCATTCTCCTTTGAGTCAATAAAGAATGCAAATTTGCGCTGTTTAATTGTGAAGCATATTCGCTAAGAAGTGCTTTCTTTAATCTTTGATAAGAATCAATTCCTTTTTCCGTTTTAATGAATAAATTAGCCGTACCATTTAAGCTTCTTTTACAGAAAATAAGCTTTTGTATCTCTGTCAGATGGAATAATTTCGCAGTATTTTCGAAACTTTCTAGCCAATTTATGATATTCTCATGTGAATGTCCACTAAAATGAGTTAAACAAGACTCAATATCATTGTAGTTGATTACCGTAGTATTCATTCCTGCATAATTTGTAGATTTAGGCTCTTCTGAAAGAGATAAATTTGCGATCTCATTTAGTCTACTATTGACCTTGACATCGGCAGCGTCAGGGTTGAAAATTGATTCCTCATCTTCGTCTTCGTCACTGGTTACGTGTTCACTCAAATTATGCAATTGCGAAATGTCGGTCATGACACTCAATAAATTCTTAGCTAACTCGGCCTTGTGCCCTTCGTATGAGATTCCGAAAATATTCGTTAGGACTATCAATTCATTCAAAGAGAAAGTTTTTTCTATTTCTTTTAATTTAGCATTGAATTCATCACTGTCGATAATGAAATCAAATCCTGAGAATTTTTTTATCCTCTTTCTATTAGCAGCGTCTCCAACATCATTAAACAGGAATTTATGAATTAAATCAATCCGTGTTAAATTTAAGTTATTCGGCACAATTTTAAGTTGCGGAATATCTGAAAGTTGCATTTTGAAAGTTGAAAATTCGTACTCACCGCTTTCAGGTGTTTCAAGAGAAATGTTCATAACGGAAGGGCCTGATAAATCCAAAAGTTTGGGTCCAAGGGGCCGAGTCCCCATATGTTGTGGGATCCTTGGTTGTCTAGGGGTTTGACTTCTTTACTAAATGATGAGATCATCGTCTTTTAAACATTTAATTGACATATAAGCAAAGTTTCACAAGACAAACACAATCATCTAAAACATGAACACCAAGAACTCCTACATCATCGTCGTTTTACGACCTTCTTAGTTCGCCGTCATCTTCCCACTCACGCCGCAGTCGCGTCACACCACGTGTCTCTGCGCGCGTAGGGTTTCGTCGACAGTAAATAGTTCTGCAAGTATAGTTCATGGGGATTCCCACATTCATGGGGATTCCCACATGTATGCAATGAAATACTTGGTACATTTTAGCTAAGAAATGTTTTACTAAAAAGGGGAAAACTTACTTTTAAGTCAGATTCTTGATCATGCCAATCTAGTTTGAAAATGGCTCAGCGCAAACGAATGAAAATTGGATGAGTTTAGTAGAACAAATAGCTACATCTATTGGTTTCATCAAAAAACAATTCATGCAAATACTTTTTCATATTTTGTTAGTGGCCCATTTATCACCATGGCCCATTCATTACCACTCTCCCCTATATAGATTTTGAAAGCAAGCTTACTTGGCATATTTTTTCAAAAATGTTAAACTGTATAGATAGGGATGACATTTCGAAATTTTCTAGGGGGGGGGGGGCAAAGGGTGCATACACAATGCAAAATTTACCGAAAAATGGCAAAACCACGCCCACTTATATGCCAAGACATTGATTTCCCAAAGCCAGAGGGGGCAATTGATCCCCCCGCCCCCCTCAATGACGACGCTGTGTATAGACGTTTATAATACAATGAAATTTTATGATCGTTTCAATGAACATAAATGGTTGTTTGACCCCCCCCCCCCCACCAGAAGAAATTTTTAAACCCTATTAAAAAAAGAAAAGATGTAGGAGCTGCACATGGATTCAAGTGTGCTTATTCCCTACCCGATTTATTTAATATGGCAGAACTAATAAAAGGCAAAAACAGCAAATAAAAGGAAATACGTCAATGCCTGCAGCTGAAATAGTTCCTTAAGAGCGAAAACGAAAATGGAATCTTGCGTATTGGCGATCAGGTGGCAAATACGTGAAGCGACCTTCAACGAATGCGGCTTTACAGCATATTGATAATATTCTGTTAGTCATTTCAACAGTGCCCCCTCCAATTATCTGAGTGCCTCGGCCCGGACAAGCAAATATCTCCGACAGTTGAGATTTTGGTTGTGAGGGGGCTTTTGGCATCTTTTATACAAATACAAATGCGACGACCAGCAACAGGCTCTGGGCCCAACACGGCTGGTCCTAGTCAAATTATAGACCCCAATGAAGATCGATGGCCCTCTTAAAGCTATCTACTCCCTTGCTCCTTACCGCCTCTTCCGGTAAACTATTCCAAGTTCCCACTACTCTGCTAAAATAGTAAATTTTCCGAATTTCCAGGTTAGCCTGAGATTTAAACACCTTATAACAATGACCCGTTGTCCTGCTTCCCGTACCAAAATTTAACCCTATAACATCTTTCATTTCGATAAAAAACAACTTAATCATGTCCCCTCTGGTTCTCCTCTGCTCAAGACTATACATGTTAAGCATTCTAAGTCTGGAATCATAGTCTAAATTAGAAAATCCATTCACTACCCTTGTAGCCCTCCTTTGTACCCTTTCCAATAAATTAATATCTTTCTTAATAGTCCGAGAGCCAGGTGAAAATTTGGTTAATTATTTCTTCTCGATAGATAATTGGCCATATGCATCAGACAACAGTATCATAAAGCCCTATGACCGTCAGCTGCGGCACAGTGGGGGGGATGAGTAGTTGTAACCTCCCACGCTTGAAGAAAAAAAAAAAAATTCACTCATTTCCTCTCGCCTAAAAATTTACCAGATGATAGCTTATATGTAACTATTGATAAATATATACGTCAGCTGGCTGTATCTCGGTGGAAAAATTGTCAGCTGATACTTTGAAGGTCGTTACGTAGAAGTTAGCTAGAAGCATTTACTGACTACACTGTTCGACAAAAAAAACCTTGAAAATGCTTCTGGTATTTTGAAGGCTGATTCTTATGTAAAATGACCCCCTGAATCCGAATATGACCCCCGTTTTCCCCCATCACGTCCCAATTTTTTTTTAAAACGCCCCCCCTTTTTTTTTTTCATTTTTCCTTAGTTTCAGGGCTATAATATTTTTTTTGGAGGGGAAAGGAGCCTTATATTCACCAATAAATTTTTTTGAAGGTCAAGAGAGACTCAAAGTTTAAAATCATGAGCACCGAGAAAAAAATCGGGGAACTTGGGGGGGGGGGGGGCGTGGCCCCCCAAAATATTTGAAAAATCACCAAAAACGATCTTTTTATTCTAGTTTCTTTAAAAAGACCTTTAAAACATTTTTTTCGGTGCAGAACCAGAGTATAGGATCCGCTCCTATGGCTCCTGGGTCAGAAAAAATTTTCACGCTGTAAAATTTAAAAAAAAAATAAAATAATGCTTTAAAAATCGCACTTTGCACTCGAGTTTTAAAGCAGGTCTTCAGCCAAAAAAAAAAAAAAAACAAAATTGTGGCTGATTCTTATGTCAAATGACTCCCTATTTCCAAATATGACCTCAGTTTCCTCCCTCCACCCCCTCTTTCCAGAGAGTCCCCCCCCCCCAATTCAGAGTCATTTTACTAATTCGGAGGGGAAAAGTACATTACGTAACCCGTTAACATAATTCTAAAAGGCAACAGAGGTTCAAAGTTCAAAATCATGTACATGTGTACCAAAAATATAAACTAGGGCGGTATACCTCCCCCCTCCCCCCCCCCAAAAAAAAAAGAAAAGAAAATTCAATACTCTGATTTTTCACAAAAAAAAAAAAAAAAAAGGTTTAAAACGTCTCTTAGAAAAACAAGAAAAGAAGATTTTTTTTTTTTTTGGGGGGGGGGGTACACCGCCATAGTTTATATTTTTGGTACACATGTACATGATTTTGAACTTTGAACCTCTGTTGCCTTTTAGAATTATGTTAACGGGTTACGTAATGTACTTTTCCCCTCCGAATTAGTAAAATGACTCTGAATTGGGGGGGGGGGGACTCTCTGGAAAGAGGGGGTGGAGGAGGGAAACTGAGGTCATATTTGGAAATAGGGGGTCATTTGACATAAGAATCAGCCACAATTTTGTTTTTTTTTGGCTGAAGACCTGCTTTAAAACTCGAGTGCAAAGTGCGATTTTTAAAGCATTATTTTATTATTTTTTTTTTAATTTTACAGCGTGAAAATTTTTTCTGACCCAGGAGCCATAGGAGCGGATCCTATACTCTGGTTCTGCACCGAAAAAAATGTTTTAAAGGTCTTTTTAAAGAAACTAGAATAAAAAGATCGTTTTTGGTGATTTTTCAAATATTTTGGGGGGCCACGCCCCCCCCCCCCAAGTTCCCCGATTTTTTCTCGGTGCTCATGATTTTAAACTTTGAGTCTCTCTTGACATCCAAAAAAATTTATTGGTGAATATAAGGCTCCTTTCCCCTCCAAAAAAAATATTATAGCCCTGAAACTAAGGAAAAATGAAAAAAAAAAGGGGGGGGGCGTTTTAAAAAAAATTGGGACGTGATGGGGGAAAACGGGGGTCATATTCGGATTCAGGGGGTCATTTTACATAAGAATCAGCCTTCAAAATACCAGAAGCATTTTCAAGGTTTTTTTTTTTGTCGAACAGTGTAGTCAGTAAATGCTTCTAGCTAACTTCTACGTAACGACCTTCAAAGTATCAGCTGACAATTTTTCCACCGAGATACAGCCAGCTGACGTATATATTTATCAATAGTTACATATAAGCTATCATCTGGTAAATTTTTAGGCGAGAGGAAATGAGTGAATTTTTTTTTTTTTTTCTTCAAGCGTGGGAGGTTCCAACTGCTTATCCCCCCCACCGAGCCTCAGCTGACATTCACGAGGCTTCATAGTTCGATTTTCTGCTGCGTTTTACTAATTATCACTTGAGAGGAACTTGGTCATATATATCTGTTACTGGCTCTCGGACTATAAGATACGGAGACTAAAACTGAACAGCATACTCTAAATGAGGTCTTACCAAACTTCTATATTAAGCCAGAAGAAAAAAACCCTTTTAGACCAATGACAACCCTGATTAGGGATCCGAAAAAGGTAGACTGCCCTATATTGTCGTTTTATTTACAACTTCTAGTCTCCATGTATGTTAACAGTTTTAGGAAACTCGATGAGAGTAAATTAGTCATTTTTTGGCACTTTTTAGCCCCTGACAACTCTTATTAGGGATCTGAAACAGGACTTTATCGTTTTATTCGCAACTTTTACTCTTCTTTTATGTTAATAATTTTAGGAAACTCGATGAGGGTATGTCAAACCTACTGGGATCTTAGATTACGGGTAGTTTAGAATCTATCACCATCACTACATTAAAAAAGGGGTTCCTTTTAGCCTGAAACACGTCTGCAATTCTCTGAAAGTTGGTGCAACTTAACATTGGCAATATATACTTTCGCTAATGGATGATAGTTTAAATGGCGTCTCGGTTTTAGTAGGGTAGAGTTAATAACTTCCACCTAAATTTCTTCACGCCCCTCTCCTTCCGCGGCGATAAACCGAACCGCGCGGCAAATTGACTAAAATCTTAATAGTCTGCATCATCTTCATATGAGGTGCGTGTAATTAAGCCGGAGTTATTTCGCCATTTGGCTCTCAAGCAAACCGCCAAACCGGAGGGATCTTCTTCGCTTTCATATTTTCGAAACTCGCTCGAATGTAATCTGCTAACTCGCGGCTCGACTCATTAAACCCAAATGGAAAAGTCTCTCCTTCACCGCCCGGGGGTGTAGAAAAATGAGGGAGTGCTAACCGTAACTGTCCTCACGGGGATGCAAAATGGCGGAGGATTAAGGCTCTCCTCTCCATCATTTTGTCAGACGGGGAATTTTATTGGATAGACTCGACCCCAAAAGCTCTCTCGTTGCTTGTATCGCGAGATATTAAATTAAAACAAATCGCATGAAAATTAAACAAATAGATGATCATTCCATAGTGACTAACGCAACATTCAGAGCTCATTTTGTAACTGTTTTTACTTGTAACTTAAAGGATAAAAAATGTTTTTTAGTTATGCTGGTTGATTTTGATTTTACAATGCACTTGGTATCTCTGTATCATTTCTGTTTAGAATTTAAAAAAAAAATTACTGATAGTAGATATTTTTCAATCAAAATAGCAGCGTGACTAACGTAACATTTTTGCAACCCTGAAAATGAATGCTCATGTTGTGAGACAAAAATTTCTCAAAGTTAAGCAAGTGTTAAAAATTGAATGATATATTTGAAAAATGTGTAAAGTTGGCTTTTAAAAACATAAAACACATTTATTAAATCTAATTTTTTTTTTTAGTCTTAAATGTCATTTTTACTCAAGATGGAGTGTGACTAACGTAACGTGACTAACGTAACCATCGAATAACAAGCAGTAGACGCACTACAAACTATTTATTATGGCTAATCTCAGAGATAATTGCAATACTTTTTCAATTTTTTTTTTAAAACTTCTTATGTTGAATGATTTTTATTTATTTATTTATTTTTTGATACTTTTTTCACTTCGATATTTTTTTTTCTTCGACTCAGGTTGACATTTCTATAGAATGACCCTAAAGTAGAGAAATTTCATTGTTTTCTGGCACACTTCAGTTTTAACGAATTAAAAACAAAGAATAAATTAATTTTAGAAAGCAAGTGTAGCATTTTTGAAACTATAAAATGATTAGTATTGTATGTTACAACTCTCGTCACGCTAAACTCTGTGTTCTTTTATAACAAGTCACATGGCCGTATTTAAGGGGTGCATTTTTAGGGTTCAAATCACCTCCGAAATTCTTCGAAACTTATTCCAAAAATTGCTTGCTCCTTTTTTGCTGAAAAATAATACTATCACTATTTTATTTTTAATTTTCTTATTTACTTTTCAATTTCATCAGAAAACTGAAATTATCAATTATGAATGATAGTACAAATTAATTGATTTATCTGCAGTATTTATCTTTATTGTTCACAAATGTAATTTATGAAATTATCATTTTTGAATGATAGTACAATTTATTTGATTTATCTGCAGTATTTATCTTTATTGTAGTTTTTGAAACACATAATTTCATACACAACAGAACAATTTACCTTTAACTGGGGCAAACATGCTTTGTACACATCAGAAGTTTTTCCTTCATTGGAAAGATATGTTATTATCTAATTTTTCATGTTAATGCCCCTTAAGCATCAACTGTAACCAAAAGCAGTAGAACATAACATGATACAGTGAACTCTCACTTATGCGCCTGCCCTAGGGACCAACAGAAAAAGGCGCATAAGTGAGAGAGACGTATAAGTGAACTGGCCTATTTAAAGGACTAAAACTCAACATAAGTTCTTATGAGAGAGTGAATAAGAATGTTTCTATAGAAAAGGGACATATTACTAAAATTTAGCAATTACTGTAACGTAACTATAATGATAAAGAGAAAACAAAAGTTGTAGCATACCTAATTACAAACTGTTCTCTCTAAAACGATCCATAATATGTAATTGTCCCTCTCCGAACGCTAGCTCATGCGGAAAAATGCCTTCCGTGAGCAATAAAGGCGAAAGAGTAGAGGAAAGTAAAGAAAAATGCTTATTTTTTAAAGAGAATTAATAAATTTTCATACATTTTAGGGAAAATTCGGCGCATAAGTGAAATCTTATTTATCTTTAGAGCGACGCATAAACGAACGATTGTATCATTATTTTGCTATGGAATGTACTCTGACCATTCAAAATTGGAGCATAAATGAGGCGGCGTATAAGTGAGAGCTCACTGTATCTATTTTTTTGTGGCATAATTTTTTTCACGAGAATTGTGTTGGTAAAACTCTCCCCGAAATAATAGTCTTGTTAGGACAGTGTCAAGCCAGTATAATTTTCCCCTAAATCATAGTACTGTCGAACCTGTTTATCTCGAACCTGACTCTCTCATAAACCTCTCTATGTCAAAAATTTTCAATTTCTCTGCTTTTACAGCATAAATTTAATGTTTTTCCACATGTTTATCGCGAATGATTTTCTCCGAAAACCTGTATATCTCGAATTTTGACGACTCCCATTTTCGAATTTCATCTCCAGCCACCTTTATCAATGGTGTAACTTGAGGACAAAAATCATCTTCTGCACAATCATTCAAAGACTATGTTCGTACTTAAAGGTATGCATCAACTTGCTACCGATATAGTCACCACAATTAGTAAAACGTGGACTCACAACAAGTCGTACAGTAAAATATTCAACAATATCAATGCAAAACAATCTATTAAGTAGTTGACTTTGTTCCAATTGCTTATTGTTGTAACTTTTATCACAACCTCTGTATCTCGAAACCTCTTTATCTCGAATTTTTTTTCTGTCCCGTGAAATTCGAGATAGACAGGTTTGACTGTATACTGTAAAAGACAGATATAGTCATCACAATGAGTAAAACGTGAACTGACATGTCGTACAGTAAAATATTCAACAGTATCAATACAAAACAATCTAATAAGTATTTGACTTAGTTCCAATTGCTTATTTTTATAAATTTTATCACAACCTCTATATTTCGAAACTTCTATATCTCGATTTTTTTTTCTGTTCGGTGCAATTCGAGACAGACAGGTTTGACTGTATAATTTTCCCCTAAATCATAGCACCACAAAGGGAGAAAAGTAACTTCGAGTCTTTCCCCTCAACTTCTTATTTCCCCAAACATGTTTTTATTCGAGTAATGAAAAGATCCGAGCCCCGCTTCGAATGCAAACAGTCGCCCGTGTGTTCTCCCGATATTTATCGAATGCCTAATATCAGCGGCGAACGATCGCTTCGATCCGAGCGTTCTATTCTTAGCAACACGGCCCTTCTGTTTTGCCCAAATTAGCCGCCCGTAACATGCATTCTCTCTATAGAGTCGAAGAATTCAATTACCTGCTTTTATCGGAGGGCTCTGAACTGATGGCGTTTTCTTTCTCTCTCTCAACACTGATGGTGGAAATTGCTTGCATTTAAATCCATTTTTAGCAGCCTATGTGTGTTTTGTGTTTGTGAGGTGCAATCATTTTGGGAAGGCGTGATCATCAATTTCTCTGGTTTTAAGTGCAGTGAAAACAAATCTGTCAAATTTACGGGAAAAAAAACTGCCAACCAAGACGCCAGTTTTACAGAAATCTTCCGTAATTAATTCCGCTTTTATTAGTTTAACACATGGGTTTCTTTGTATGTATGTGTGCAACTCTGAATAAAATATAAAATTCACGTTCTTTGCAAACATAAAAGTAGTATACAATACACCGCCAACTCGGCCATTTCGATCCATGGGCAGCTGTTTCGAGCTTATTCTGCTCTCATCAGCATGGAATACGAAAGTAGTCGAGTTGGAGGCAAAAATCCTCTTAAAAAGCAAAGAGAGCGAAAAAAACTGGTAGCTAATATGAATTAGCTAGTGAATTAGTGGTGTATTGCATGTTTCTGCCTTAGCCCTTGCTTAGGGGCGGTTACTTACTGCTTTCTAAAAGTAGTAGATTTAATACTATCATTAATACTGCAGGCTAAACTATATTACATGTCAATGTATTTATATTATAGTTTATTACTGCAAAATTAGCAGTTTTACAGTTTATTACCATAAAAGTAGCTGTATTATACTGTAAAAATAACAGTAAGATACTGGTAGCAAAGATTCCAGTTTAACACTGTAAAATGCACAATAATAAACTAAAACTAGTAATTTTACAGTTTATCATGTAACGATTGTACATTTTATTACTGTAAAATTGCTATACAATTAGCTGTAAAAACCATATTTATTTTTTGGCAGTGCATACGCAAAGAACGAGGGTGTTAAAAAAAGAAAATTCTTAATCATGTTTGTGCAAAAAACCGCAAAAAGACGCTGAAACACTGAAAGAAATAACTGAGACGGATCTATCGATTTTAGCATCACCATGGGCCATTAACAAAATTGCAGAAGTTCACTCATTTACGTAAAGTGTTATTAAAGCTTAAGCTTTTGCAAACTTTGCGCTTTTTTTTTATTTTGTAGGGAGGTTCTCATTTCTTAATTACAGCGAAAGCCTTATTAACTTTCTTCTTGTGTACTGGTAAAATAAAAACAGCTCCTTATGCTCTGAGGCTGTAGGTGAAGGTGTTTTTGGATTTAAATTTGTCTTATTATTTTTTCCTTGCTAGCAAAGATTTTATGATTCAGGGTACATTGGCGATTGGCGACTTGTTTGCTTCCTAACTTGGCGGAAAAGGAAAAATATCCTTTGTGTTACCGCCGTGTTTACTCGTTATGCTTTCATTTCACAATTAGGTGGAACTTTTGGTGGCTTTGAACGAGTTGGTTTATGGATTGAGAAGAGTATGTTTCATTTTAACCCATTAACGCCTAGCGTACCTTTTTAGGGACGGTCCAAAAAAAGATCTGAATTTCCCAAATATGAACATTTCAACCAAATAATAGTGTTCGATTAGTACCTCGGTATTTTTTCCATTCGTTGTTAACAGATTGCAGCACATAACCCTTATAAAGTGTGTTCTGTAGCAGTTTTAATATGATCTTTATCAGAAATGATATCGTTCACAATCTCAAGAAAAAAGCTAAGTTTTCAAAGGATTTCCCACCTTCCCAGTTTGTTAATTGCTGATTTTATTTCTTCTTACAAAATGTCTTTTTAAATATTATACAGTGGGCCGAAAAAAAATTCAGTAAAAAAAATATGTACTTTTTGGAGTCTAGTCTATCGTAACTTTTAAAGGACGATTTTTCTTTCCTTAATAAAAAAAATATTTTCTACATAATATTTTTTATGATTTTTTCTGTGCATTGAACACTGTTTATAATAACTATACAAAATATCTTTGGAAAAAATGTCAGGCATTAATGGTATAATTAAAATAGGCCAGCTAACAAGAAAGCTCGACAATTCGAAATTATTTCGAACGATAGTTCGAAAGTTTTCCGAAAAGAAGAGATTGGAGTAGATTTTTGAGTGAGTTTTGTTCCCTAAGTACAAATAAAAGACGCCGGGAACTTTATTGTTGATAACAGCAGTAAAGGTCTGTCATAAGAATTGCATAGAAAATTAAAAGACAGTCATTACAAACAAAACTAGCTGTCGTGGCCGTCACGAAACTTTCTTCTATATCTATCTTATGAATTCCGGTTACAAAATAAAATACGTACTCGCCCGAGTAGTTGGAGACAGCGCCAATTTCCCAATTATCGTAATAACCCTGCAAATGCAGAATCAATGAGCGAAATTGGAAATCATTGCAAAAGCCTTGTTTAGATAAATTGCAAACATTTTGTTTGTTAGTAAAAAGAAATTGGCAACAGTTAAAAATTTCAAATCATTGAAAGTTTTCAGCTGTTTTGATAATTAAATAGCGTGAAAGCGATTTTTTAATGAAGTAATTTTTCGCATTGTTGACTAAGCGCAAAAATCACCCCACCCTCCCCCTGGGGCGATTGGCGCCAAAATTTAATCGATGCTTGCTTCCATATTGGGTTAGTGTTATTCCAAATTTCATTCAAATCGCAGCAATATTTCCCGAGATACAGTAGGTGCAGTGACAAAATAAGCACTTTTGATTGCTCCACCCCCCTTTGAGATATTGACACACAAATTGAATCAGCACCTGTACTCAATAGGGTCTACCTATGGACTAATTTTCGTTTGATTCCGCCGGTTACTTCCTGAGATATAGCAGTCACCCCCGCGCAGAACACGTGCGATTGCTCCACCCCCCTTCAAGATATTGACAAACAAATTGAATCAGCACCTGTACTCAGTAGGGTCTACCTATGGACCAATTTTCGTTTGATTCCGCCGGTTACTTCCTGAGATATAGCAATCACCCCTGCGCAGAACACGTGCGATTGCTCCACCCCCCTTGGAGATATTGACAAACAAATTGAATCAGCACCTGTACTCAGTAGGGTCTATCTATGGACCAATTTTCGTTTGATTCCGCCAGTTACTTCCTGAGATATAGCAATCACCCCCGCGCAGAACACGTGCGATTGCTCCATCCCCCTTGGAGGAATTCGCTAAAAAAAGTCAGGTGCACCAGTTCACATGGTGGTACATATGTGAAAAAATTTTTGTTCGATTTCATTCAGTAGTTTTTGCTCTAGCGCGGCCACAAAAACTGGTCACACACATACAGACTCACACACACACAGACAGACAGACAGACATTTTCTAAAAATGGTCGAAATGGACTCAGCGCACCTCAAAACGTGCAAATCCGTCAAAATTCGACATTCGAAAATTTTCACGAAACCAATACTTTCTTCTATATATTAGATATAGAAGAAAGTAAAAAGTGAATTATAGGCAATGAAATGCCTGTAACGGAACTGGACTCATATGTTTCCCATTCCGTCATCGGCGTTTTATTGCTTATCCACTATTTGTTTTCTGCCAGCTGATGTGCCCGGGTTCACACGGGTTTAAATGCAACATGCCGAATCCACGAAAATAAATATATGACTTTCAACTAAGCCCAGTAGAATCATATTTCTCAAAGGTATTTTTCGTGACCATGCGGTAGATTAACTGGGTGTGAAGAGAACGGGAAATCAAACTTCATGCGATATTTATTTTATCTATGTGATTTTCCAAAAAATCATTTCTATTTACAGTTTATTACTGCGTTTTTATAGTTTCAAACTGAAACCTCTGCTGCTGTAAAACTAGCAATTTTACAGTTTATTACTGTAAACTTTTAACTTTAGTTTACTACTGTAAAATTAGCAATTTTACAATTTCTTACTGTAAAAAAAATAGCTGGACTATACTGTAAAAACAAGAATTCATTTTTTGCAATGTAGTATTTTTGGTACTGCCACAACATGTACATCAGTCATAGGACAGATGTGACCCAACAACTGCCAAATGTAACTCTGGAATCCCGCGACGAAAATCCAATTCCGTGCAAGCACTTTCTCTAAGATGACTGCACTCCATGCTTCTACGCTGGAGCCTTTTTGCTCCAATTTGCCCTAAATCAATAGCGCCGACAAAGTAGTGACGAAAACTTCCACCAGAAATATCATTCTATCATAAAACGTTTGGGAAGTTTCTACTTCTCCCGTGAATTTCGTTGCAAATGGTTCGGTAGTTTTGTTCCGATCAGACCTTGAGCTTGAGAATATTCATTTCTTCTTGAAAAGAAAGTGCTATTGGGGCTGAATTGTGCTGGGTGCAGTCGTAGTGACACGGCGAATCTACACTGAAAAAATTAACCCATTAGTGCCTAGCGTCCCTTTTTAGGGACGGTCCAAAAAAAGGGTCTGAATTTCCCCAAAATGAACATTTCAACCAAATAATAGTGTTCAATGAGTACCTTGGTATTGTTTCAATTCGTTAGTAACAGACTGCAGTACATAACTATTGTAAAATGTGTTCTGTAGCAGTTTTAAGATGATATTTATCAAAAATTACCTTTCAAGAATCGTTCCCAATCTCAAAGAAAAAAGCTAAGTTTTCGAAGTTATTCCCAGTTTAGGTTAATTGCTGTTTTTCTTTCTTCTTATAAAATGTCTTTTTAAATATTATACCGTAGGCAGAGAAAAAATTTCGTAAAAAATGTATGTACCCTCTGGGGTCTATCGTAACTTTTAAAAGACGATTTTTCTTTCCTTAATAAAAAAATTATTTTTTACATCATATTTTTTTTTATTATTTTTCCTGTCCATTGAACCAATGGACAAATAACCGTAACAAATATACAAAATATCTTTGGAAAAAAAATGTCAGGCATTAATAAGTTAATGTTGTTTTTACAGTATAATATAGCTAATTTTATAGTAATAATAAACTTTAAATTTGCTAAGTTTACAGTAATAAACTGTAAAATTGCTAATTTTGCAGTTTATTACTGTGCTTTGTACAGGTTTAAACTTCTACCTCTGCTGCCAGTATTATACTGCTCTTCTAGCAGTATAATATTGCTAATTTTATGGTAATAAACTGTAAAACTGCTAATTTTAGAGTAAAAGTAAACTGTAAATTTGCTAGTTTTAGTTTATTACTGTGAATTTTACAGTTTTAAACTGAAAGCTCTGATTTCAGTAATATACTGCAATTTTTTTTTGCAGTGTAAGTGATGGGAATTCAAAATAGGAGAAAACTGCAACCAATTTTAACTCATTAATGCCTGACATTGTTTTTTCCAAAGATATTTTGTATTCTGGTTACAAACTGTTTAATGGACAGGAAAAATAATTTAAAAAATATCATGTAAAAAATAATTGTTTTTATTAAAGGAAAAAAAAAAGTCCCTTTAAAGTTACGATAGACCACAGCGGGTGCATACTTTTTTTACTCAAATTTTTTTCTGCCTACAATATAATATTTAAAAAGACATTTTATAAGAAGAAATAAAATCAGCGATTAACATAAACTGGGAATCTGGGAATAACTTTGGAAACTTAGCTTTTTTCTCTTGAGATTGTGAACGATGACATTTATGATAAAGATCATATTAAAACGGCTACAGAACACACTTTAGAATTTTTTTATGCGCTGCAGTCTGTTAATGACGAATTAAAACAATACAAAGGTACTGCTTGAACACTATTATTTGGTTGAAAAATGCATTTTGGGGAAATTCAGACCCTTTTTTGGACTGTCCCTAAAAAGGGACGCTAATCTATACTGGGTTAATTTCCATTTAAATAGTTATTGATGCAGGAAATTTTTCAAGTTAACTTCATAACTATTGTACTTTATTTTTGTTTTTAGCAACAACTAAAAAGTAAAAGCAAAAATTATTTCAGAATATTTTCTGAAGTTTTAATCTGTTACCTATTCTTAATTTCCTTTCTCCTTTTTTTTTCGGCAGAAAAAAAATAAATCCTCAGTAAAAAATGTTTAAAACCATGCAGCAGATATTATACTTTTTTGTAAAATGATATCGGAAATCGTTTTTACTTTGGTTCATGTTTTTACTAATTGGAAATTTTTCGTTCGAGAAAAAGTTCGCAGAGATAACATTTCCATTTTTTAATTCATCCATATTGCCTAAATACGTGTTAAAAGGCGAAAATTTTGGAACTCAAAGCATAAATGTTAAAAATATAACATTAGTTTTATTTTATTGAAAAAAAAGCTTTACAGTTTAAGGGAATTAAATTGATATTGTTTTTACAATAAATAACTTTTTACCAAAATGAAGCCAAATTTCGTCTTTAAAAATGAATTTAACTCCTAAAAAAGTATTATATCAGGAAAACGGTATATTTGAGTCCAAAACATTAAAGAGAGAGAGAGAGAGAGAGAAAGAGAGAAACAACTGCTATGTTACAGGATACCGATACATGCACTCGGGAAAGTTAACTTGTACAGTTCTGATTTTCTTCTTTTTTGTTCTAACTCTGAGAATGCATGTGTAAACCCATTTATGCCTGACATTTTTTTTCCAAAGATGTTTTGTATACTGGTTACAAACGGTGTTTAATGGACAGGAAAAATAATAAAAAAAATATTATGTAAAAAATAACTTTTTTATTAAGAAAAGAAAAATCGTTCCTTAAAAGTTACGATAGCCCCCAGAGGGTACATACTTTTTTTACAAAATTTTTTTCGGCCTGCGATATAATATTTAAAAAGACATTTTATAAGAAGACATAAAATCAGCAATTAACATAAACTAGGAAGCTGGGAATAACTTTGAAAACTTTTTTTCTCGAGATTGTGAACGATGTCATTTTTGATAAAGATCAGATTAAAACGGCTACAGAACACACTTTACAACGGTTATGTGCTGCAGTCTGTTAATAACGAATTGAAACAATACCAAGGTACTCATTGAACACTATTATTTGGTTAAAATGTTCATTTTGGAGAAATTCAGACCTTTTTTTGGACCGTCCCTAACAAAGGACGCTAGGCATAATTGGGTTAAGAAAGCCGTCACCCCATGTTTGAAATAGTTGAACAGTACAATGCAGTAAGAAACTGAAAATCGCCATTTCTGGACTTAGACTAGTCTGGCTCTGAGGTACAGAATTAACAACTAGTCGGGCATCCACCGTCCACCCCCTTCTTGGAGCTAAACATTCTAATCCCTTTCCTCGGAAGGGCCTCTGAGAACAGATGTTTTAAATGATTGTCTTCGTTTACTTCCAAAGAGGATTAAGAGCGAGGCCGACTTTGTTTTTCCTTTCCAAAACTTCCCCGGGAGTTATTTTCGACTTTATCCCGTACGTGGAGCTCTTTGATAGGCGTGCGGCGATTAAGAGATTTTATTTGCTCCCATTCAACGGCAATGGAAACCGAGTGAAGCAAAGTTGGATTTCCGATTAGTACCCCCATTTCAATTGTTTAAATGGAGATGGATGTCGTCTATAAATGGAGGCTTTTGTTATTTGTCGTGTCTTAATTTGTATCAGTTCCATGTATTGCGAGCAAGCAGTGGAGTTACTTAAAAACATATTGTTAACTTTGTTTAGGTTCATTTCATCGTGACTAACGTAACATTCAGAGCTGATTTGGTGACTCTTTTTACTTGTAACTCAAAGGATAAAAAATATTTTTTAGTTATGTTGGTGGATTTACAGTGTACATGGTATCTATGTATCATTACTGCTGAGAATTTGAAACAAAATTACTAGACAGTAGATATTTTTTCAATCAAAATAGCAGCGTGACTAACGTAACATTTTAGCAACCCTGAAAATGATTGCTCATGTTGTGAAGCAAAAATTTCTCAAAGTTAAACAAGTGTAAAAAATTGAATGATACCTTCACCGCCCGGGGGTTGAGAAAAATGAGGGAGTGCTAACCGTAACTGTCCTCACGGGGATGCAAAATGGCGGAGGATTAAGGCTCTCCTCTCCATCATTTTGCCAGACGGGGAATTTTATTGGATGGACTCGACCCCAAAAGCTCTCTCGTTGTTGTATCGCGAGATATTAAATTAAAACAAATCGCATGAAAATGAAACAAATAGATGATCATTCCATAGTGACTAACGCAACATTCAGAACTCAATTTGTAACTGTTTTTACTTGTAACTTAAAGGATAAAAAATGTTTTTTAGTTATGCTGGTTGATTTTGATTTTACAATGCACTTGGTATCTCTGTATCATTTCTGTTTAGAATTTAAAAAAAAACTACTGACAGTAGATATTTTTCAATCAAAATAGCAGCGTGACTAACGTAACATTTTTGCAACCCTGAAAATGAATGCTCATGTTGTGAGACAAAAATTTCTCAAAGTTAAGCAAGTGTTAAAAATTGAATGATACATTTGAAAAATGTGTAAAGTTGGCTTTTAAAAACATAAAACACATTTATTAAATATAATTTTTTTTTTAGTCTTAAGTGTCACTTTTACTCAAGATGGAGAGTGACTAACGTAACCATCGAATAACAAGCAGTAAACACACTACAAACTATTTATTATGGCTAATTTCAGCGATAATTACAATACTTTTTCAATTTTTTTTACTTCTTATGCTGTATGATTTTTATTTATTTGTTCATTTTTTGCTGCTTTTTTCATTTCAGTATTAATTTTTTCTTCGGCTGAGGTTAACATTTCCATGGAATGACCCTTTACTGCTGGTATTTATTTACATTCTACGTGTATTTCATGATGCTCTCCGGGTAGTTGCTCCGTCTTGGGTGAGCTTGTTAGTTGTAGTTGGTGGGAGAAGATTTTTTAGATTTTCTTAAAACGAAAACAAGGAATTATCAATTCCTTCTACTTTTAGACGTGCTTATTTCCAAAAAAAAAAACAATAACTATTTTTCCAGTTATTGAAAACCATTTGCTTTTTATCTTCACCCCATTCTTTCGCTCATACCATCCTATAAAACAAAAAATGTTTGAATTTAATGCATTTTTCAACTGCGCAGTTAATATATGTTCTGATTAGATCATAATTTTTTAAGGAGTGTAGCGATTGACAGAGGCTATTCTTTTCAAATTACTGACAATGCTTTCAATAAATCTTCAAACCGTAATAAAACTTAAAAGAAGCCCAGCTTTTCTTCTGCCAATTTTGTTATCTCACGGTTTTGTTCAAAAAATCCCTCCCCGTATTTCTAGAGTTCTCAACTAGTTCGATTTTTGTGTTACTTACAGGGTTATCAACAAACCAACTTTTTGTAAACTGAATTACCCAATCCAACCATTCGATCAGTGGAGCATCTATTACATAAACTGTCAATGTCAAATTGGATGAGTAGGACAGAGCAGCCGAGCACAAAAAATTAAATTACAGTTTAAAAAAACTAAAAACTACGCTTTCAGAGTTAATCAAACTAACATGTACTTTTATACATCAACATGCAATATAGGTTAGCCTTTAGTATTAAGAATATTTGCAAAGAACGGGAATTTTATCTATTATTCACAGTTACATACAAACAACTGAAACATTTGTAATACATCAGCATGTAATATAGTTTAGCATTTAGTATTAACACTAGTATTAAATGTATTACTTTTACGAGGATTGTTTTTTTTTCAACCTCCGTTCGGCTATAAAAAATAAACGGATTCAAATAAAAAAAAATATTTTTTTAAATCAGAAGTAAGGTACAATCCTCTACAATTCTCGACATAATCACCTTGACGATTGAAGCATTTGTTATATCTGTGAACAAGCTTTATAATAGCCTCCTCGTAGAATGTTGCCGCCAATGATTGGAAGTGAGTTGTGACGGTGTCTTTGGGTTCCACGCCACTTTGGAAGCCCGATGACTTTCCAGACCCCAAGCAGGGTCTCCAAGTCTCTGCTTCAGTTCAGGGAACACATGTAAAGTCACTTGGTGCTCGGTCGGAACTTAATGGTGGGTGTTCAAAAATGTCCCATTGAATGCATGAAATTGCTGGAGGGACCGGTGGGTTACACGAGCGCTATAATGACGGACATTGCCATGCCCCCTGCTTTGGGGCATGGCAATGACCGTTAACCCTGCTTGGGGAGACCCCTGCTTGGGGTCTGGTAAGTCTTCGGGCTTCCAAAGTGGCGTGGAACCCAAAGACACCGTCACAACTCACTTCCAATCATTGGCGGCAACATTCTACGAGGAGGCTATTATAAAGCTTGTTCACAGATATAACAAATGCTTCAATCGTCAAGGTGATTATGTAGAGAATTGTAGAGGATTGTACCTTACTTTTGATAAAAAATATTTTTTTTATTTGAATCCGTTTATTTTTTATAGCCGAACGGAGGTTGAAAAAAAAAACAACCCTCGTATATTTGGAAAGGAACGTGAATTTTATCTTTTATTCAGAGTTACATATTTACAAACAAACAAACAAACAAACAAGGAAACTCACATGTGAAACTAATAAAACCGTATGAAGAATTAGGGTAAAAGAACATGAAAATTAGGTTAAAAAGCAGAAACTTTCTAAATTTCCAACAGCTAGACTTTGTTGGGAGACTGGTCATAATTTCGTTTTTTCGAAATCTAAGATTATTTTCAGACTTTCGACTGTAGAGGAATTGGATTTTTCAGAATCTTTTTATGTTAAAAAGAATTTGAAATATATTTGTAATGAATCTTTTGTAATGGAGCATATCTTTTCAATTTTACTTGATAGGTTCAAACTTGTATTTTCTAACAGCTCTGTGTCCAATCATGACTCAGCACATGCTGATACCTGATTGGTTAACTCATATTTCTTTTGCATTTTAACTCTCTTAGTACATTGTTCATTCCATTTATGTGCTAGGCACTGACGAAGGGTGCTGTTGTTTCCGCAACTAGTTTACCGTTTTAATCCTATTTATTTGTGCTTTCAGACTTTGCAAATAGTTTTATTCAAAGTACTCTTTTCAATAATTTACTTGCGGTTTTGTTATCATGTACTCCCTTCCACCCATAAAACAGTACATACTTCCATTTTCACAAAGATTTGTTTTAACTTCAATATTTTCAAAACAAAAAATACAGCAAGCACGACAAGAAATTCTACTCCAAGCAAACGAAAGTGGGAAAATCCTCGTAACCATTCCGTCAACAACTTTTCTGTTCTGGAAACTCCCGCCGTTCCGGCAATCAGTCCGTGGGGTGTGCAAACAGACGAGAGATTGAGACATGAATTTGTAACAATATCGATTGCCTTAACCTTTCCGAAAGATGCGTTGAATGTATCGTCTTCATGGCATTCAGTACTGTTGGCCTTCATATGTGAATAAAATATATTTTTCAATAAAATGCATGAAATGAACCAAGTATAGTGAGCGTTCATAGTGTCCCGGGTTGCTTTGTTCCAAACTGATAATAAGTTGAACTACTCGAATTCGAATAATCGAGCGATTTAGGAACTATCATCATCACCACATTAAAAATGTGGTTCTTTTTAGCCCGAAACGCGTGTTCAATTCCCTGAAAGTTTGTTCAATTTAACATTGGCAATATATTATAGTAAACTCTCACTTATGCGCCTGGCCTAGGGACCAACAGAAAAAGGCGCATAAGTGAGAGAGACGTATAAGTGAATAAGCCTTTTTAAGGAGCTAAAACTCAACAGGGTTCTAATGAGAGAATGTGTGAGAATGTTTCTATTAGAAAAGGGACATATTACTACAGTTTGGCAATTACAGTAACGTAACTACAATGATAAAGAGAAAACAAAAATGGTAGCATACCTAATTACAAACTGTTCCCTTTAAAACGATGCATAATAAATAGTTTTCCTCTTCGAACTCTAGTTCATGCGGAAAAAAGGCCTTCCGTGAGTAATAAAGGCGTAAGACTGAAGAGGAAGTGGAAGAAACACGCTTATTTTTTTGAAAAAATAAGTTACATTTTTTACATTTTACGAAAAATTCGGCACATAAGTGAAATATTTATCCTTAGGGCGACGCATAAACGAATGACATTATCATCATTTTGCTGTGGAATGTGCTGGGACCATTGAAAATCGTCGTAAAAGTGAAAAAGGCGCAAAAAGGAGGCGGTGTATAAGTGAGAGTTCACTGTAGTTGATTTCTTAATTATAATATTCAAAACATTCAGATCTTTACATTTAGGTCAATAATTCATTCAAAAGTTATTGTACAAAAATAAAACTCGGTCAGGAGTACCTTTGCATCCATTATAAATATTTAAAAGTGTTTACTCCTATTCTGTTAAAATATAAAGAAATATACTGCCGTGCTAAGCATATAAGTCGTATCTGCACTTTTTTAGCCTACTTTCCCGTTAAAAATAAAAGAAAGACGAAAAAAGTATTAAAAGTAGCTTAATGCATCGAAAAAATATCGCCAAGTCCAAAAAATATCGCCAAGTTAAAAAAAATATCGCCAAGTCCAAAAAATATCGCCAAGTTAAAAAAATAAAGAGGTAAAATGAATATCGAAAAATTAAAAATTTGAAAGTAGGGTATTGAGATGGGGAATTTGTGTGTCGGTCGGTCTGTCGGTCGGTCTGTCGGTCGGTCTGTCGGTCTGTCTGTCCCCCCCTAATAACTTTTGAATGAACATTCCGATTTGGACAAACTTTTTTTTGTTGGAAAGATCTCGGCGAGTACAGCTCATTCCCATATTTGATTTTTTGATTTGAACAATTTTTGGTTCAACTTTGAGCCGTTCAAATAACCGGTCCCGCGATACTAACTTTTTAATGAACAGTCCGATTTGAACAAACTTTTTTTTGTTGGAAAGAACTTTTCAAGGATACTTCATTCCCGTATTTACATTTCCGATTTGAACAATTTTTCATTCAACATTGAACCGCTCAAGCAAGCTGTCACCCCTAATAACTTTTGAGTAAACAGTCCGAAAAAAAATGACTGACTGTGCAGACGACTTTTTGTTTATTTATTCATTTGTTTTATTGAATTTATTATTATAATTATGATTATTTTTGGCAGACGATTTTTTTTGTAACAAAAATGTTTCATTCACTAGGGCATTTTATTCTTTATTTATATTTAACAACTGGCAACGGATTAAAAGTGAAATTCGAGACATTTTATCAACGGACGAGTTTTTTTTTTTCTTTTTTTTTCTTTCTTTGATAAAATGTGTTTTGATGTACTTTGTACTTTTAATTTATTTTTTTGAAAACAATTGAGGAATTTTTCTACGGAAGAACTGTAACAGTTACATTCTTTAAAAAGTGCGACAAAACTTTATTTATTCGTTTATTTACTTTTTACGTGTCTATTTCATCTGATGAGAGGGGTATATTTTGATTTTCGAAATCAGCTCTAAGTGCTAAAAAGGTATGTTTGACATGATTTTCAGTCTCAGATAATCAAGAGAATAATGATCAGATGCGAGAATGTCGATGTCGATGTACGGGAAAGTAGGCTCGTTTAGTTCTTGACAGAACTTCTTGTTAAAAAACTGAGTTAGGGCCATGCTCCACATCGACGTAAAGCAGAAAAAATAGGCAGAAGCGTAAAATGGATTCAATGGTGTTCCTATGGAAAGTACCCGGATTTTCGGTTTCTGCCTTCAGTTTCGGTCGCGTTTTACGCTGATGTGGAGCATGGCCCTTATTTTTCTGCTTTACGTCAATGTGGAGCAGGGCCCTCAGTTTGAGCTCGGCTGCAGATACCACTTTTGCACTTAGCACAGCGGTATAGCAAAGTGTTGGTAAACATTTAAGTCTGATTGTCCGGCTTGTGACAGTGGAATGGCCCAATAATAAGCGGAAACACTTTCCGAATTTTTCACAGTGCACCATTCTAGGGATGCACCGATAAGCAAATTGGCCGATTACCGATTAATCCGCTGTTGATAATCAGCCAATTAATCGATCTAGCCGATTAATGATAAGGATGATTGTTTTTAATACTACCAATTTTCCCATCATTGTTTTTTCTCTCTTACAGAACTCCGAATTTAGAAATAGTATGTAATTTATTTCTTAGAGAAGGTTTTTTTCCATTTTCCTAATTTTCATAAAATCATTTCACTATTTTATCAAATTTCTTAGAACCAATTTTCATATTATTGTCAATTCTATTACATTAACACATTGTTAATTATTTTAATGGGACTCCAATTAAGGAATAATTTTCTTTTGAATTTTCTAATAATTAGTTACAATTAAATTCAAGACTTTTATTATTTGTGAAAATAAGAGGTTGTCTAAAAGCACTGTGCTAAGGAGAAAACTATCGCTACATGGAAAGTGCTGCAACATTGTCAAAGTATATTTATTCAAAATAGGAGAATTCGTTTATTGAAAACTTTATATCAACTGTGAGGATTATTATTAGTTAATAAAATTATTCCTCATAGTTTCTTAGTTAAGGTATACTTTGAAGAATAATATGTAAATTATATTTTTTCTGCCGATTAATCAGCCCGATTTTGCCGATTATTAATAATCGGCAAAGTGGCCGATTATGACCGATTAATCAGCACTACCGATTAATCGGTGAATTCCAACACCATTCATTGCCCCATCCCGTTTTTCAATAAAGTAGGTCTTTATACAATGAACTAGTGAATATGGTCCGGAATCGCGCGGGTTAAAGTGCAAGATGTGAAATCCAAGAAGGTATTTTTTGTGACAACGTGGTCAGTTACATCTGCTTGAAGGGCAACGTGAAATCAAACTTATAAATGTGTTGCTTATCTGTGATGATTTTCTATAAAAAAAACTGCGTTTCCATTTTTGAAAAAATAAAACAGCAGTATTTAAAATTCAAGGGAGAATACTCACGAAAGAAACATTTCTTAAGTATTTGAATTGAGGGAAGCCTCAGAAAGCCACGCGAAGCAAAGAAAACATCAAACGCAAAATTAGCTATCAAGGGGAAGTTGAGATGAAGCACTAAATGATGATTTGAATGGAGGAAATAATTCAAAAAAATTTGAGATTTTGCGTGGAAAATTGAACTAAAATTGGAATTAAAAAAGAACTACCTGTCACATTTTTTTTTAAATTGGTCTCTTGGTGTGCCCAGTGAAGACGCATATACACTGTGAAATTTTTAGCGAAATTCGACGGGTAGTTTTTGAGTCTATAAATGACATACATACATTCATATGTACAAAGATACATACATTCATTTTTATATATATACATTAGTAGTTGACCATTTAGATACAACAAGCACACAATGTGAGAAAATGTTGCACAGCCTTTCCTTAGCGCGCAGAAATCCTTTTAATTAGAATAGCTTCTACACAGGAAGCAAGAATCACCGATTGACATTAATTTGAAAGTGTGACACTGAATATAGCGGCGATAGCCATCGAAATCGAAACTTCATCTTTCGGCTCCGAAATCGGAAGGAATATCATCCGGGGCTCCGCCGAGCCGTGCCAGATACGGAGTGACGCGGCGGAGCGCTTCACTTAATTAAATGCGGCGGAATTATCATTTCGCCCTGACAGGTGTGGAGACGAGGCACAAAGGCCCCAACTCCGCAAACAAACCAGAATTTTATGAATAATTAATGGACGTCGCATTGTTGTCTCGAAAGTCTCGAATCATCGGCGATTCTTTTGATTTTGTCTCCCCGAAAAGGGATGGGAGTGGGTTCTGTGTTAAACATTTTGGCTGGTATGAGTCTTGGAGAAAGATGCCTACGATATACTGCCGTGCTACGCGCGAAAGTGGTATCTAAAGTCGAGCTCTAACTGAGATAAAACTCTTTAAAGTTTTGCGACACCATGTATTTGATCCAGATAACACTTTTTCAGAGTTTTTTAAAAAATATTTCCCGTCCTCATATCGCACATCCAGAATGAAAGGGGCACATCTCAAAAATTGCATTTTTTGGAAATATTTTTAAAAAGCATACCTTAGTACACCTTACATGAGAAACTGACCCATTTTTTTCTAGAGTTAACAGTCGCAGCTAAAAAGCAATTTATGCCCTTATCATTCTGTCGATTCTGCCGATTGTGAAGGGAGAATTGAGTTTGAAAGGGGCACATCTTTGAAAATCAGAGTTCCCCGAGCGTCATTAGTGCAAATTAGGGTTAGTACTCTTTTTAAACCATTTAAGAAAACCGTAATGTTGATTTGTTTTAAAATGACATTCGTTTTAATTGTTTGTTATTAAGTATAAATTGTTTGTGCACAAGTAATGTATGAAGGGTTCCTTTTTTTAGAACAAGAAGAATAGTATTATGTAACCTAGCGTCAAATCATTAGGAATTAAAATTTGATTTAATTTCGTTCTGAAATGAAACAGCAATAGGTAGGTTAAAGTTCGACAAGAACTTCAACAAAATTTAAATAGTGTACAAGCCGATGCCCGTAAGAATAGCTATTTTGAGATGTGCCCCTTTCATTCTCTACGAAAATGGAGAATGAAAGGAGCACTTCTCATTTATTACCGACTTATTTAAAATTGGCCGGGAAACGCACGCCATAGTCACCTAGCAAAACCTTTAATCAACCAAGCAATGACAGTTTGGCTAATTGTAATAGTTATTAGAGCCAGGGCAAGGATTTTAAAAAGTTAAAATTTTCAAATTGATTTTTCTCAAAACAGCTATTTTAAGATGTGCTCCTTTCATTCTGGATGTGCGATATGACCACATAATATTGTATTCAGGTAAAATACGGCCCAAAGAGACATCTGATGGTGATAACGCAATTTTGATAAAAAGTGTAGATACCACTTTTGTGTTTAGCACGGTAGTATTGAAATGGTTTTACTGATAAGTATTTTCATGCTTTGGAGCGATGCGAATTGTTTAAACTTTTGGCGCAAACAGAAAAATGTCGCATACGTCGCCTCGACGTTTACCTTTTTTACACTGCCAAAAATAAATTGTTGTTTTTTCAGTATAATACTGGCAGTAGAGGTTCCAGTTTAACCCATTAATGCCTAGCGTCCTTTTTTAGGGACGGTCCGAAAAGGAGTCTGAATTTCCCCAAAATGAACATTTCAACCAAATAATAGTGTTCAATCAGTACCTTGGTATTGTTGCAATTCTTTACTAACAGATTACAGCACATAACTATTGTAAAGTGTGTTCTGTAGCAGTTTTAATATGATCTTTATCAAAAATGACATCGTTCACAATCTCAAGAAAAAAGCTAAGTTTTCAAAGTTGTTCCCAGCTTCCCAGTTTATGTTAATTGCTGATTTTATTTCTTCTTTTAAAATGTCTTTTTAAATATTCTATCGTAGGCAGAAAAAATTTTAGTAAAAAAAGTTTGTACCCTCTGGGGTCTATCGTAACTTTTAAGGGATGATTTTTCTTTCCTTAATAAAAAAAATTATTTTTTACGTAATATTTTTTTTATTATTTTTCCTGTCCATTAAACACTGTTTGTGACCCGTATGCAAAATATCTTTGGAAAAGAAAATGTCAGGCATTAATGGGTTAAAACCGTGAAATTGAAAGTAATAAATTGTAAAATTAGCAATTTTATAGTTTATTACTGTGCATTCTACAGTTTTAAGCTGGAACCAGGGCTACTAGTATTATACTGTAAAAATGGAAGTGCTCTAGAACTTATCGCACAATCGCATTATTGAGGAATTTCTCTATCGCAAATGCCGTTTAAAGTATCAAGCGAAGTTAAAAGAAGTGGTCAGAAGTAGCACGCTATAAGTAGCGAAACTACTGTAGTAGCTACATTTTCAGTAGTTTGTAGTGTAGCGCACTACTTTTTAAAAAAAAGTAGAGTAGTGAGTAGCGCGATACAAAAAAAATAGTAGTTTGTAGCGATTTCTGGAAACTACTTTTAAATTAAAAAAATAAATAAATGAATGAAAAATTTAAAAAAAGAGAGAACGAAGGAAAAAAAAGGTTTAATTGACTCTGACTGGTGAAAATCTTGCACGAGTACAGCAGCGGACGCAATGAGAAATAAGAACCATAAAAATATGAGCTGATCCTTAGATACATCATTTTGACGAAATACATTCTATCTGTTTGATGTCACTGGTTTATTTGGCATCATAATTTTTATATTCCTTCAAATAATTTTCATGTTCCTAAATATTCCCTGGCAAGAAATTTAAAAAAAATGAAGGTTGAATTCTTTCAATCTTTCAACTTTTGAATCCTTTCTTGTGGCGAATATTCGTAAAAATTGTAAAAAAATCTAAAAAGGACAAATTTTAGCAAAAAAAAAAGGAACAAAAAGGAAAAGTAACAAATAAATTCAAAGACAATTCCTAGTTCTATTCCATATTCAAATGAGTTAATTTATTAATGTAAACCACTTTTCGAATTTTTTCGGTCAATCCTCAAACGGTGTATGCTTTTTATTTATTTATTTTTAAAAAGTAGCGAAGTAACGACTACAATTCAAAAGTAGTTTGTAGTCGCTACATTTTGAAAACAATAGTTGTAGTTTCTGTTAACTACATTTATAACAAAGCAGTTGTAGTTGTAGTTCGCTGCAAAAGAAATGTAGTTTTTCCAACTACTGGTTAAAAGGCATTCTGCACCTAAATTGCTCTCTCCGGGAACAGGGAGGAGGTTAAACCAACTTTTGCAGAAATATCACTATGTTCCTCTTGTTCCATAGATGTGCAATGTGCGTGCATTGAATCGTACATTGTAAAAAACATATATGTTTTTGCATTATAATACAGATAATTTTATAGTAATTTTACGGTAATAAATTGTAAAATACTATTTGGACATCAGAGTTTAGTTATTGACAGCTATTTTCAGACAAATCAGTCAAGCAACGATCCAGCATGGTTATTCGCAAAAAATAAAAGTTTTTTTGCGAGCTTTTTTTTTCATAAAATACAATTATTTTAAAATGATTTGCTTAAAATGGATCGCAGAGGCCTTCTGTAAGTTTACTTTGCAAAAGTCAAGTCAAGTAAGGTTGTATTTTGCTCACATATCTTCCCAATGTCCCAAAAATAGGACTTTATATAACTTAACCCCTCCCAGGCTCATTTTATTTCGGAATTGCGGATCAAAAAATGTCAAATTTTTTTATGCTTATTTTCATACATACATATCTTTTTAAACATAATAGCATCATTCGCATGCAACATTTCCTACAAATAAATGTAAAAATCTCTATTTAAATAAATGTAATAAATGAATATTTTCTTGTAAAGTTGGCTTTCTGTATGGCAGAAATCATTATACTTTGGATTCGGCACCTACTCTTATCTTAAATCTACAGCTCAAAACACTGTTGTATGTTATCTAGTAGCAACAATAGTAAATAAAAGCATCCGAAACCATAAAAGGGACATGTGAAATAATTCGGGAAAGACTGGTTGTGCAGTGTTAATTTTGACAGTGCCCGAGCTACACTCGGGATGAGCCAGAATGGAACATTTCGCTTGCCCGAGTCCAGCTCGGGAAAAGCAGGGAAGGGGTTAATAAATATGGCAACGGCGATCTATTTTACGCCTAAAATGTATGTAAACCATTCCATGTAAGAGTTTTAAGCAGAAAAAAAATTGAAAAAGATTGTTTAAAAAAACTTGGGCATAAATGGGTTAGTAAAATTACGAGGTGCTCATTCAATGGTTGGTCTACCCTATGATAAACAGTCACAAGCAAAGAGAAACTGTTTAGGTAATGTCTGAGTGTGTTTTATTTTTCAACGCTTGCATTGGAACTCTGTCCGCAACGGACTCGGAAGGCACATCTCATATATTGTCGGATATTAGTAGCGAAAATCTGCCAAAAGGTCGCATGAAAGACATTAATAAAATCTGTCAGTGGCATTCCCGGAAAACGCTAAAGTTTCAGTTTCATGATCTGTATTACCGCTCTTTTCAAAAAATGGCTGCGTTATCGTAATTAATGGACGGTGGCAATTTTTTCCTGTAGTATTATTAGCATAAAAGTATGTGGAAGACTTCATTCTAAATTTATGCTTAGTATCACAGGAATCGCAGATTAGACTGCTCCGTTTGAACTAGTTCAAAAGAGTTTTAAATTCATAACTTTTTCAATAAAGGGAAATTTGAATATTCAAATACTTTGACGCCTAGCAATTTCTTTTCACTTTGGGCAGGATCGGAATTAGTTTATATTTTATGCGTGCAGCATTTACTTCCCAGTTTGAATTACCTTAAAAGGAAAAGTACTCCAAAGGATGTAGGTACCGTAAAATGGGGTTAATCGGAACACTTTTCAGCTTTGATTGTAAAAAAAGCAGTTAAAAGATTTTTTTTAATTTGATTTTTTGGGTAAAAACTTCGGTCTTGCTTTACTTTTGATATTCCAAGCAAAGACAAAAGATTTTGAGCAATTATTATTAAAATATATAGCAAATTATGGGTGTTCCGAATCACCCCGCTGATAGGGGTCAATCGGAACACTTGTTAAAATTTTTATTTTTTTCAATTTAATCTGTAATAGGTCTCACAAACATGAGTAATATTGATGGGGGAGAATAAGAACAGATAATTACTGTCAAATAAATGTATAATTTCAGTACCAGTAAACGTTTATAATTTGTGAAAATTCAAAATAATTTTGAACTTATGAAAAATGAAAAGTAATTTTAAGAAAAGCTTTTGAATTGAAATGCAAAGATTTAACATGAATGGAAGTCACTCATGTCATCCACAAATATGTACTTGTCCTTAAAACTAGCAATTGTGACTTGGCTTAAGTTTTTTCATAACATCTCCTGGGATGAACTCTGCCATTTCTTTAGTTTTTTGGCATTTCTGGGTTTCGGGAATTGTCCTGAAAGATTTTTTCGTGTGCTGGACTTTCCGTGTGCTGGACGGTTTACTACATAAAGTCTATGTGACTTTCTCCCTTTTATTTTAAGTAAAAAAAGTCTCCTGGAGAAAAAATCTTTTGAAATCTGTAACTTGTCATTCTAAGATCTAGTTGCTCACGAGAAGGGATAAACAGTAATAAATCCTTGTCCCTGTCTTGATTAGAAGAATTGGGGTTAGAATCTTGATTTTTCAAACAATTTCCTTCAAATAAGTTTGAATTGGAACAACAGAACTAAGTGTTCCGATTCACCCCGCAAATTTTTTCCCCATGGCATTTTTCAGAATTCTTCACTTTTATGACACAATTTATAAAAAATGTAAATTCTAATGTGGTATTCTGTTGTTCAGATACATGTATAATTGAAACATACCACTCATAGTTTTTAAATATAAGAAGGTTTGTTCTTGCATATGAAGTTTTGCAGTCTATGAAAATGTGATGTTTTATAGCATTCAACGTGCAGCCCTCTTTAGAAGCCAGTAGCGTTGCCAGATTGACAAAAGTATTTTTTTCCTACTTCCTATGATCTTACCTTTCTAAAAAAAAATTCATGGTGAAAAATACCCAATAGTATATTTATGAAGAATTTCTTTGTACGGTTGGGAAGTTTTGTTCCGATTGACCCCGCTGTTCCTATACACCCAATTTTACGGTACTTAATTATTCGACTAACACTGCGAAATCGGAACAAGACTTTTCGGAGCTAAATTACCGAAAGAAGAGCTTTAGGATAACGGTGTGTGGTTAATCTTGATGAGATTGTAGATATGCTGAGTGGTTCATTAACTTTGATTTCGAAGGCGTACAGTTACGCTGTTGTAAAGATTTTTGTTTTAGCTCTGAAAGTAGTAAATATTCATTTCAAAGTTTCATTTCTAGCCCACATTGGAAAAAAATTGATTTTGTCAATTATGTTTTTCAGATGAATCTGCGAACATGTGCGTTGAAATGAAGTTAACCCATTAATGCATAGCGTCTCTTTTTGGGGACCGCCAAAAAAGGGTCTGAATTTCCCCAAAATGAACATTTCAACCAAATAATAGTGTTCAATATGTACCTCGGTATTGTTTCAATTCGTTATTTACATATTGCAGCACATAACCATTGTAAAGTGTGTTCTGTAGCCGTTTTGATATGATCTTTATCAAAGATGACATCGCTCACAATCTCAAGAAAAAAGCTTAAGTTTTCAAAGTTATTCCCAGTTTATGTTAGTTGCTGCTTTTATTTCTTCTTATAAAATGTCTTTTTAAATATTATATCGTAGGCAGAAAAAAAATTTAGTAAAAAAAGTATGTACCCTCTGGGGTCGATCGTAACTTTTAAAGGACGATATTTCTTTCCTTAATAAAAAAGTTATTTTTTACATATAATTTTTTATTATTATTTTTCCTGTTCATTAAACACTGTTTGTAACCATTATACAAAATATCTTTGGAAGAAAAATGTCAGGCATTAATGGGTTAACATGACATTTTTCTCAACGATGGATAATGTTTAGCAGAGATGACTCATAATTGAAGGGCTCAGTTTAAGAGGGGGACTCATAATTGAATTCATCAAATGCTCAAGCAAGTCTTGTTTGTCTACAGATCCAAATTTAGCTTTACACTAAAAAATGAATGTCGTTTTCACAGTATAAAACAGCTAATTTTGCAGTAATAAACTGCAAAGCTGCGAACTTTACTGTAGTAAATTGTAAATTTGCTAGTTTACAGTAATAAACTCTAAATTGTTAATTTTACAGTTTATTACTGTACATTTTACAGTTTTAAACTGGAACCTCTGCTGCCAGTATTATGCTGTTGTTTTTACAGTATAACACTGCTATTTTAATGGTAATAAACTGTAGTACTGTTAATTTTAAAGCAATGAACTGTAAATATTTGTTAAAGGATTCCGGGCTGTTGTGCCGTGGTCTGAATGACCACGTGGTTCATTCAGACCACGGCACAACAGCCCGGAATCCTTAACAAATATTTACACCTGCCATGAAAGCCTTCATTCTTACAATAAACTGTAAAATAACTAGTTTTACAGTTTATTACTGCGCTTTTACAGTTTTAAGCTGAAAAATCTGCTTTTAGTATTATACTGTAAAAAGAACTTATTTTTTGCAGTGTATACTGCCCCGAGGCAGATTTGAAATTTGCCACCCCGAGCCGAACTCCTTAAAAGTTAAATTTTTTTGACTCCAAAAACGCAACTAAATCTTCTAAATACAGAGTCATTCCATAGTGACTAACGTAACATTCAGAGCTGATTTTGTAACTGCTTGTACTTGTAACTTAAAGGATAAAAATAATTTTTTTGTTATGCTGATGGATTTACAAGGTACATGGTATCTACGTATCATTTCTGGTAAGAATTTAAAACAAAATTACCGACAGTAGATATTTTTTCAACCAAAATAGCAGCGTGACTAACGTAACATTTTTGCAACCCTGAATATGAATACTCATGTTGTGAGGCAAAAATGTCTCAAAGTTAAGCAAGTGCTAAAAATTGAATAATATGTTTTAAAAATGTGTAAAGTTGGCTTTTAAAAACGTAAAACACATTTATTAAATCTGAATTTTTTTTTAGTTTTAAGTGTCACTTTTACTCAAGATGGAGTGTGACTAACGTAACGTGACTAACGTAACCATCGAATAACAAGCAGTAAACACACTACAAACTATTTATTATGGCTAATCACACAGATAATTACAATACTTTTTCATTTTTTTTAAACTTCTTATGCTATATGATTTTCATTTATTTATTTATTTATTTGATACTTTTTTCACTTCAGTATTTTTTTTTCTTCGGCTGAGGTTGCCATTTCTATGGAATGACCCTACAGTGTTCCAAAAATTAACACTCTCAAGGTTGTGAAAAAACGATGACGTTTAATGTTTGATAATTTGTCCGTTTCTTATAGTGCTCATTAGCTCAATTACTGTTTCAGGGAAGGTAATTAAACTAATTACATAAGCAGAATTAAATAAAGTTTTCAACATGAAATTTTATTTACGATGTCGATTAATAAATTATAATATTTTTCTCATAGCCCAACAGCTTTAAAAAAGTCGTTCTCCTTCATTCTTTGAGGTCTTTGTCTATGATAATAAATTTGCAAGCTTAGTTTTGTTAACTCATTTATGCCTAAGTTTTTTTTAACATTTTTTTTCACTTTTTATCTGCTTAAAACTCTTACTTGGAATAGTTTACATACATTTTAGGCGTAAAATAGATCGCCATTGCCATATTTATTAAGTTATTTAACGTCTTGTTTACGGGATATTTTGCAGATATGTGAGCAAAATACGATCTCACTTGACTTTTCGTTTGCAAAGTAGCATAACAGAAGGCATATGTGATCAGTTTTAAGCAAACCATTTTAAAATAGTTTAGTTTTATGGAAAAAAAAGCTCGCAAAAACTTTTACTTTTTGTGGCTACCCATGCTGGATCGTTGCTTGACTGATTTGTCTGAAAATAGCTGTCAAAAAATAAACTCTGATGTCCAACTGGGTGGCTCTAACTGGTTTTCTCAAGAAGATGGACTATTTAACTTGTGAAAAACAGCTTTAAGAAAATGATATACCCATTACAGGTTTTTGTATGCAGTAAATAACAAGCGTCCGGTTTTTAGGCTACTGGGCATAAATGGGTTAAAATGAATTTAAATTTGAGAGTAATTACAAAGTATTTTACGTATATATAAATTGCATCTCTTATTCTCTCATGTCTTGAAACAGTTGAAAGCATTACAGTGCCCGCCACTAATAAAATCACTGGATTATAAAATCAGCCGCTTTAGAAAATGAAATCTGGAAGAACAGAATCATTACTGTATCAAAATACGTTAAAAGCATCCTTTTCATAAAATTATTAGCGCCGTTTTATAAAATTAAGTTTTTGGAGAGCATATTTAAAAAAAAAATGGAGAGGGACGCTTGTCTCAATAAAACCAGAATTTTCTTTCTCTTCAAGATTACAGAGGTTGACAGTTTATATCATTCAGTTTGAGTAAAAACCGTTCGCTAGAAAAACATGCCTAAACGTCAAGATTTAAGAATGATCTTTTCTCTCGAATTCTGTTTCTCAAACAACAATAAGTCAATATTTTAAAGCCCTTGTGTAATTTAAAAAATGTACTTTTTACATTTAAGTTAAATTCGAACTGTGTTTTACTTAACTGAATGTAAAATATTGATAATAGTAATTAATTTTTTTTATTTTGTTTAAACTTTAAAACCTTTTCTGGGTCATTCCATGGTAATTCAGGTTACATTTGATACACTTGTGCCTGGTTTAATACTTATTCCAATGAAAAAAAAATGTTTTGGAAAGGTTGTTGATTTTTTTTTAATTTTAAACTACTTTTAACTAATTTTGGGAATGGAAAATATGTTAATACATAAACTAATTATTAACCAATAAATTAATTTCTTTTGGTAACTCAGGTTACCTAAAACAGACATCTAAAATACTTAGTTCACTAAGAACTTGAAATCCTGCTCTTGTTAAAATTGTTGATTGATACAAAGTATTGTACATAAATCTATAGATTATAAGCTACTTTAAAACTTACATTTGAATGTAAACAACTACATAGTTGTTTGCATTAATTATTTACTCAGTAACTCAGGTTACAAATCGTTGGTAACTCAGGTTACACATCACAAAAATTCTTTCAATATTACTTTTTTTTCTAGTAATTAATTTAAGCTATCTGAAAAAAAAAAACACTGTTGCCAATAGAATTTAACATATTTTTGACAAAATCAAATAAAAATTATCCAAAAAATTTTGTTTCGAAAAAAGACTTGCATGACTTGCATGTCCCACTTTCTATGGAATGTCCTTTCTTTTTGTATTTTTATGTATGCCGGTTTATAAAATCAACCCCTTAATGAAATCAAATATACTCGGAACAAGTGTGATTTTAATAAGCGGCGGGCACTGTACTGAATTTGCACATAAGAGCCCCGTTAACGACGAGCCCTCTCCCCTGGCCCCGTTTGGACTGGCCCGGCAAAGGTCCTCTCTCTCTCTCTCGCAACAAGTGAAATGGATCGATGCTCCACCCTTCCCCTGGCGGGAGGCGCGTAACGATTTTTCCTCCCTCAATCGAACACCATCCCTCGCCTACAACAGGTAGGAACACGAAAATATGACGCCTCGGAGTGAAGGCTCTCGTCACCCGAAAATAAATGTATGCTCCGATAAGTGAATTTTCAGAAAACAATTAATTATGGACAGTTTAAGAAAACTTTGAAGGGAAATACTGTCGTCCCCGCTTAATTGGTTAACGGTTAAACTAATACGCCGCTTATACGACTAAAATTTCTCGGAATCGAATACTTCCCGATGGCATAGATGCAGGTTTAAAAAATCTCGCTTAAACAAATACCCCGCTTATAATCAAATAATATTTCTTGGAACCGACATTATTCGTTTAAGCGAATCGACAGTATATGAAAAATAAGCAAAATAATTTTCCTGATAACTTTTTCTCACACATCAGTACCGTATGTTCAACATTGAAGATATCTCTTTCTTAAATGTCACCCTAAAATGCTCCTATAAGTGCATTTTCAGAAAACAATTGTTGACAGTTTAAGAAAACTATGAACTAATAAACAAGGTGATTTTCCTGAACTGATCAAGCCTGTTTTTCCACATACTGTCGGCCCCGCTTAATCGGGTAACGGATAAATGAATACCTCGCTTATTCGAATAAAAAGTCTCGGAACTGAATTCTTCCCCATGCCATAGACGCAATGCTAAAAATCCCCGCTTAAAACAAATACCCCGCTTAATCGAATAATATTTCTTGGAACCGGCAGTATTCTTTTAAGCGGGGTCGACATTATGTAAAAATTAAGCAAGATAATTTTCCTGAGCCCGTTTTCTCACATATCAGTACCGCATGTTTAAAATTAAAGATATCACTTGCTTAAATGTCACCCGAAAATAAATGTATAATCCGATAAGTGCATTTTCAAAAAATAATAAACAATCCACAGTTTAAGCAAACTATGAAGTGAAATATATAGAAAAATAAGCAAGATAATTATCCTGAACTGATCAAGCCTGTTTTTCTACATATCAACACCACGTGTTTAACATTAAAGATTTATCTTGCTTAAATGTCACCCAAAAATAAATGTATGCTCCGATAAGTGCATTTTCAAAAAACAATTAATTGACGACAGTTGAAGAAAACTATACAAGTGAAATATATGATAAATAAGCTAGATAATTTTCTCGAACTGATCAAGCCTGTTTTTTCACATATAAGCACCGCATGTTTAACACTAAAGATATCTCTTGCCTAAATACTTTTGGTTCCAAATTAGTTAAACTGAAGCTTTCGGCTAAAATGTCCCAAATTAAAATAAATGAATTTTGTAAAATAATAAAAGTTTTACTCTTTAGTAAAACGGCTTTGAATATATTCCACCTTGATATAATATCTAATTTCTTTCTTGTTTTCTTTTGTTTTGGATAATTAATATAACACATTGTTTTCATTACGCTGTAACTGGCGTTTGTTTCTTTTATTTCTTCTCTGGTTGGTAGATAGTGAACTACAGAATTCATTTGCATTTACTTGAAAAATATTCTGATAATTATTTCTTCATATTTTTGTAAAATTTAACTTAAAACATACTTTTGATTTATTCTTTAAAACCATTTACACTTAATAATGACTAGAACCAAGACATTTAAATGAATTTATTTAGAATATGGTTTTCAGTTTGTCGGCTTTAAAATAGTTAGATTTTTTAACATAACAATTTTTTACTGAGTACTTTTCTTTCTACATATCTGATTTATTTTTTGACTGTCAGTTCATTTACGAGGGTATAACTTTTAAAGTGCTTTGATTTATGAGTGATCTTTTTCTTATTTTTTGTAAGAATTATGTACCAAAACTTATGCATACTTACACCTTTCAGAAAGATAAAGTAACTTCACAATATAGAAACTCGAAAAGGAAAAAGAAAGTTTCAAAAATTGTTTCAAAACTAAAATCCTTGATCGAGAGATGCTTTATCTACTACGAAATATTCAGTTTTTTTCTTTTATGTTTTTATTTTTCTTTTGTACATTTTATCAATTTCTTTATTTGTCTTAACCCATTAATTCCTGACATTTTTTTTCCAAAGATATTTTGTATACTGGTTACAAACAGTGTTTAATGGACAAGAAAAATAATAAAAAAATATTATGTAAAAAATAATTTTTTATTAAGGAAAGAAAAACCGTCTCTTAAAAGTTACGATAGACCCCAGAGGGTACATACTTTTTTTACTAACATTTTTTTCTGCCTACGATATAATATTTGAAAAGACATTTTATAAGAAGAAATAAAATCAGCAATTAACATAAACTGGGAAGCTGGGAATAACTTTGAAAACTTAGCTTTTTCTCTTGAAATTGTGAACGATGTCATTTTTGATAAAGGTCACATTAAAACTGCTACAGAACACACTTTACAATGTTTATGTGCTGCAATCTGTTAATACCAAGGAACTGATTTCACACTATTATTTGATTAAAATGTTCATTTGGGGGAAATTCACACTTTTTTTGGACCGTCCCTAAAAAGGGACGTTAGGCATCAATGGGTTAAAATGAAAAAAAAGTGTTCAAGCTCAATGAATGAACACCCCTACCAGTCGACAAATACAGCATTTTCTAGCCATTTTCTTTCTGTGAATGTGTAGAAAGAAATTACTTTTGCCGATTCACACGAGAAAAATGTTTTAAAACTATATTTTTTCAAAAAAATACTAGGTTGTCAATGTTCATTCACTGGTTTTTCTACCCTACCTGACATTACCGCACAATTTCAGTAGCAATCGAAAAATATTTGAAGGACTTTACCTTTTTCTTAACAAGTACTTTTCTTCAAGAATGTGTGTAACTATAAATTATATTTTCATGTTCATTGAAATGTTCATGTTTTTTTAATTGCAGGACTCGACAGTTGGTACTCCAGTGACTCTTAGGGTGGATAAAAATGGATTTTTTCTCTATTGGACGGATCAAAACAACGTAAGTTTTGTAAGAATTTTTGACAATTTATTAATTTCTTGTAGATATCAGTAATTAAGTGCTATGACTGAAGTTAAATTTTTTTTTAACTTTAACAACAAAACTGATGGCTTTAATTTATGGAAAGTTATACGTTGAATCTGCAACAAGGTTAACTGCTCCTCTAATATGGTAGAGGAGAAAGAAATAATTAACATATTAGGATAAGAAAGGATTTAAGTCGAATGTTTTGAGGAAGTTTAGCCTTTTAGCCTTTTCCCTCGCCGTGACCCTGGTGAGAACAATACATATACATGCGTGTATAATTTTTTTTTTCAACAAACTCGACAAGCAATTTTTAATATCTGAACGAGGTACTCCCCTAGCAGAATAATCTCATCAGCCGATGATCTGCCATTCATCGAAACCCGATTCTCGTCGGCTGATGCTCGGATTCGATGAGTTCTCATCGGGAATGGCTCCACTATGTCTCATCGGCCAAACAGAATCCGAGCAGCAAATTCCGATGAGCTTTGCTCGAATTACGTTGAGATTTGGTGCAATTTACGAGCAGTGCAGTCCCGTGTCGATGAATTTAGGATCAATTTTGGATTTTCATCGGGAAAGTTGATCGAAAGGATATCGCTTTCCGACGAAAAGTAGCTCATCGAAAACCGTGCTCGGATACTGATTGGAACGATGTCATCGTGCGTTATGGGATCAGTTTACGAGGAGTTCGATGATCGGCAGAGTAAAATCCGATGAGTTGATGCTACTTGGGTCGTTTGAATTAGCCTATGCTGAGTTAATGATAACTTAGGTAATGGTTCGTCCATTGCATTTATCTTGAACTTTCATAGTCCATTTATTTAACCAATATCCGTCAGTATAAATATTTAAAAAAAGGAAAATACATCATGAATTTATGCCTAATTAACTACAGGAATTAAAAACCTATACACTTAAAAATTCAGGAAGCTTTTGTGGTAAATGTTACTGTAAAATGCAGCGTTTACAGTACAGAATTTTTTTTCAATAAATTGTACCGTTAAAAAAATTTGCGATTGTAGCGCCAATTGATTACCACGTGGCTTACTGTGAGATGCAGATGACACCCTATTTCCGTTCTCCTGATGTGTCTCATCTGGTACAGTGGATAGTAAAGCAGTGTGTAAAAATTGGGTCTTGGGTTCAATTCTTGTCGTTCGTATCTCGCGCTTTTTAATTCTCGTTTTCTCTTCCGTAAAATTTTACAGTAAAAAAAATTTTACTGTAAAAGTTACTGGCAACATAGATGCCAGTAACTTTTACCGTAAAATTTCAGAAAATTTTTAAGTGTACTCTCTCTGAGAGAATGGCCAAAGAGCACGTCTCATGAGCGTTGCATAGCTAACTATAGAGATTTGCGTCATTGAAATATACCATTCAATGCTATATCTCAATTACGTGCATATCTCCAAATCGTGAAGGAATAATTAAGACTCCGAGGATTAAGCATCTTCGATATACAGGGTTATTCTAAATGATGGACCCCTTTTTAAAAATTCATATTTATTAAAGTTTTTAACGAAAATTAACATTCTTTATATCAACAGAAAGAGGAGATTTGAAATTTTTTTTTTTCATATATAATCATAAATGTTCAATGTGTCCAGTGTCCACCACGTGCTGTACGGCAAACATGAGTGCAGTAACCGAATTCTTCCCACACACGGCGAAGTGTATCTACCGTTACGAAGTGAACGGCGGCAGTCTTTTGAAACTGCTTAAACCAACGGGTTGTGCTTTTTTTGGTTGGGGCTTTAATTCCAAATTTGGCACGAAATGCCCGCTGCACTAAAATTTGTCACGCAGTTTTTACAAACTGAAGAACGCAGAAAACCTTTTGGTCCACGGTCGCTATTTTCCTCAGCTGCGCCAGTAAATCAAATTATAATCTAATCCGGTGCAAACTCTACTGGTGCGCCCTTTTTTTGCAGCTTCAGGAAAAAATTTTGCACTAAGAAAAATTTGAAATTTCATCTTTCCATTGCAATAAAGATTGTTCATTTCGGATTTGTACTTTAATGAATATGAATTTTTAAAAAGGGGTCCATCATTTAGAATAACCCTGTATATAAGAATCAGGGCCATATTTAAGGGTTGGGTTTTTAGGGTTCAATCCTCCTCCGAAATTTTACAAAACTGCTCCCAAAAATCTTTTCGTTAGAATTATTTTTGCCGAAAACATAATAACATAAAATGAAAAAGATAAATGTTATTTTCATTTATTATTTATTTATTTCAAATTAATTTGAAATATTAAATTATTATTATTGAAAAATTGTATCAACTCGGTGCTTTATCGCATTATTTGTTTTTATTGAAGTTATTGTGAGTATCTTATAATAATATACAGTGTTTTCCCTCAGATTTTGAGTACTTGACTCTAAGAAAAATACCAAAATTCTTTAAATGCGAAAGTACCAAACTCTATAGTTAACATACTTCATGGGGGACAAAAACACATGAATTTAATAAGCATTTCTTCGACTGAACATACATGAGTACAAGCATCCATTCTTCTGAGTTCTGAAACAGACATCAAGTTTTGAACAGGGGTAAAGTTATGTAGACACATATGAGATTTTTTTCTTACTTAATAGACGTGTCATCTTTTACTTTTGCTCATGTTAACCCATTAATGCCTAGCGTCCCTTTTTAGGGACGGTCCAAAAAAGGGTCTGAATGTCCCCAAAATTAACATTTCAATCAAATAATAGTGTTCAGTTAGTACCTTGGTATTGTTTCCATTCGTTATTAACAGATTGCAGCACATAACCATTGTAAAGTGTGTTCTGTAGCCGTTTTAATATGACCTTTATCAAAAATGACATCGTTCACAGTTTCAAGAACAAAAAGCTAAGTTTTCAAAGTTATTCCCAGCTTCCCAGTTTATGTTCATTGCTGATTTTATTTCTTCTTATAAAATGTCTTTTTAAATATTATGTCGTAAGCAGAGAAAAATTGAAGTAAAAACAGTATGTACCCTTTGGCGTCTATCGTAACTTTTAAGGGACGATTTTTCTTTCCTTAATAAAAAAATTATTTTTTACATGATATTTTTTAAATTATTTTTCCTGGTCCATTAAACACTGTTTGTAACCAGTATACAAAATATCTTTGGAAAAAAAATGTCAGGCATTAATGGGTAAATGGCATTAAAGCAGCACTCACCTCGTTTAAGCAACCTATTGTAACGAAAATGAAAAGGAGATATGAATGAAATCAAATTTGATTTCACGAGAAAAGTGTTTGGTATAACCCTTACAGAAACAAATGTCTGATGACGGCCCTGATAAGAATTATGCATCAACTTTTGCTTCTAGAAAAACGAGTCCATACCATCCCCTTGAAAGAATTAAAAAAAAAACATCAATAAATCTGATAAACAGTCTTATTAGACCAGTTTAAAGTATTCTACACATACTTTTGTGCAAGAACTAGAAACGCTAGCAAGATTAATCTATTGAGACTCTGTCTGAAGAAATTTCAAAAAGAAAAAGTTTTATGTGTTGCTTCAATGTTTAAAGAATGCCAAACCTCATTAGAACCGCAAATTATCGAAACTGAGCCCCGCTTATTGCACATCTCTCTCTGGCGCAGAGCATTCTTTTAGAAATGAATGATTCGGATTCAATGCTAAAAATTTGCATTTTTCATCGCAAATATTTCTCTAACCGCCGCATTCTCTTCTTCTTTTCCCTTAACTGCATCTGCAACAAAGATAGAATAGCAACAAAGGATCGTTTTGTGTTTCTTTTAGCGCCGCCGTTCGAAAGAATGTATGGGGGGGGGGGGGGGCTCTCTGAATCGAGGCGCTAAAAAAAGTGTATCGAGCGATTCACAGACAAATGTTATCGTTCGCCGTGATAAATTTTAAATCGAATTGGACGGTTTTAGCGCTCAGTTTTTTTTTTTTCAACCTTTCAGTGCAGATAATTAAATATGGCACACCAGTATTGAAAAAGGGGAACACTTTTCGCCATGTGAGTGAAATTTTATTAAATTATCGAACAAAGTCCTGAAAAAATTCCTACACGATAAAACTGAGGCTTAAACTGCAGATAAAATATTCAGTATATGCCAAAGTAATCCATTTTCGTATTTGTACAGTCGAAGCCACGTCAGCACTAAAATGCAGATTCTTTTCTTTTCTGCTCAATAAAACAAAAGTCTTGCGATTTTAATAGAAACACTTCCCGTTTGAGGTTTTAACGCTTTATTCTAAGAGTACATCGGTCTTTCAGATATAAATATATATTTTTTTCGATCACTAAAAACTTTATTTTATACTGTCGTGCCGCTTTCTTAAAAAACAATTTGAAGTGATTTTTTTAACCCTTAAATGGGGAGTTTCCGAAATTTCAAAAGTATTTTTTTCTGAAAGAGCATGCTTCAAAACATAGGAATTGACCATTTTTTTATTTTTTGACACAGTTATATATTTTTTATGAATTATTTTAACCGGTGCGCAGATGCTATTCCGAAAAAAAAAAAAAAAATCTGCGCATGACGTCAGTGGTGCACGTAAGCGCGAAATCTAATTGGTTGTAGTGAGATGACGAAGGTCGTGACGTCACCGATTCCTGCGATTGGACAACTCAAGTCAAGCAAAATGGTGTTATTATTGGAAAGAGAGCTGTTAGGTGCACCACTGACGTCACAAAAACCGCGCCCCGTTTTCAAGGTAGGGTATTTAAAAAAATTAGTAAAAAATAAACTGTTGGGAAAATTAAAGTATTTTCCGGACCTATGTTATTGTTTTATATCATTCTATCAATTTCAGTAACAAAAAGTAGTACTTTTGACTGAAGGAAACTCCCCCATTAGGTCAATTTCTAAACAGTTTCATATTTTTGCTCGAAAAAAGTAGTTACAAACTAATCCTGTTTGGTATGGTTTTTAAAATTCAGTAGTGTATTTAAATTTCAGTAGGGTCTCGAAATTCCGAGGTTTCTGTTAGTCCGAGGTGCGTTATTGACGTTTTAAGGAGTATCTCCAATAGCTAAAAAGATAACTAGCATTAATTAGATGATTAATAATTTGCATTAATCTACTTATATTAAAAACTGAGTATCTTTCTTTCTTTCTTTCTTTCTTTCTTTCTATCTTTCTTTCTAACTATCTATCTATGTCACGCTTCTTTCTCCTGAACGCCAACGAACTGAAAGTCGAACCAGGTACCGATAGATAGGTAATTTTTCAAGCTTCATTAGTTTCAATTCATATAATTATACGATTTTAATTAGCGAAGATATCAATTAATAAGTAGTCAAATTTAAAGCGATTAAGCCTAATTAATGATTAAATATGAAATCCATTGTTGCCAAACCGTATTTGCTACGAAACAGTAATAACAATGATAATGAGAATTTTGAATGAAGGCTTAACTAAATCAAACACGAAACTCATAAGCGGGCCACTTACGAGAATTTTTATCGCTAGCTACTTGTAATATTTTGAAACATTCATTTGTTGAAAAGCCATCTACTTATATAGCGTTAACTGAGTATCTATGTCTGCTTTTTTCCTTTAAGCGAGCTGAACTTACTGAAACTTTCCTTACCATCTTGAAAGCGCGAAGCATCTCAATAATTCGAATATTTTTTTTCTATAGGAAAAAAGTAAAGGCGTGAAGCGCCTGTTAGCGAGCCGCCTTGGCGGGGAGTAGTTTCTTGAAAATTTCCTCACTACTTTCAAGGCACGAAGTGCCCGTGCAACGCCGGGCCACGTGCGTGGTATGTCTTGAAATCTAATGAACATTAAATTATACTAAATAATATAACTTCAGAATTAGGTAAAAGTTAGAGATGGGGCACGTTATGCATCAACATGCCGCAGGAAGCTAATCTAGCTGCCCTGGCAGCTAGTAAGATGATAAATTCTGAAAATAGGGTTCTTTATTATCGTTAGATTTCCTTTTGTACATACAAATAAGTGTTTTTTTTCCATACAATAAAGTATTGAGAGGTTAGTGTCAATGACGCTTTCCCACTTGTCAGGAAATATTCTTTGACTACGAGAGATTTATTAAGATATACTTTGGGAATAATGATTTGAAATGTAAAACGACGTGAAATTAATTCTTCTACCTCCTTATGAAGCCTACCGCAGCACATAACCACTGTAAAGTGTGTTCTGTAGCAGTTTTAATATGATCTTTATCAAAAATGACATCGTTCACAATCTCAAGAAAAAAATCTGAGTTTTCAAAGTGATTCCCAGCTTCCCAGTTTATGTTAGTTGCTGATTTTATTTCTTCTTATATAATGTCTTTTTAAATATTATATCGTAGGCAGAAAAAAAATTTAGTAAAAAAAGTATTGTAACGAGTCCGTAGCACCTTCAACTTTCTTAAAATGAGCATTCCAATCTTGAGGAAGTAACTATAAATTTATTTACAAGTATGTACACTTATTTACAAAAGGAGCAGGAAACAATTGCTAAACATCCAGCAATTAGGTAGCAAACAGTACACTGTACTCTCAACAGTAACTCAGCACTACGTATCTAACGTGAACAGTAATTAAGAAATTACAAAAGCAAAACAAGCATATGCCCAAGCGAATAAAAAGAGCCTCTCAGAAATCCAATCTAAGAAAAACTAACTGTTCAAGGCAGTTGGACAGCTATTTATACTCGGAAGGAAATTTCTGTAACATCTGGAGTGTTCTGTTCATTCATAACTTAAATAATCCATTCAAGAAAATTCTAGTGATAAAAAGAAAAACCTACAACATTGCAGCTCAGCGCGAAAATGTCTTCATGCTTATTAAATGTAGGGCAAGTGTAAAAACTACAAAATGTTACAGGGCCGGTATACAAATGGTAAAAGTGATATCTTCAGACACTTTTGCAACATATCGACAGATAAAACCAAAACTAGTGACACCAAGAACAATTTTTAAAAAAATAGTGAAGGGCAGGAAAAACAACAAATATTTACAAGATTTGTAACAGTATGTACCATCTGGGGTCTGTCGTCACTTTTAAAGGACTATTTTTCTTTCCTTAATAAAACAATTGTTTTTTACAAAATATTTTTTAAATTATTTTTCCTCTCCATTAAACACTGTTTGTAACCAGTACACAAAATAATCTTTGAAAAAAAAATTGTCAGGCATTAATGGGTTAAATAGGAACCTCTGCTGTCAGTATTATACTGCAAAAACGACAGTTCAATTTTTGCCATGTAGTAAAAAATCACGCGTTTTGTAACCTCTGTTTCTTTCTTTCAAAAAATATCCGTTTTCGTTTTTTTAAAGCGGGAATTTACGTAGTCCGAAAAAATAACAGTACTCTGGCTCGGTACTGAAATGTACTTAGGAATGCGCGGTACATTAAATGATGGATGTTTTTATTACTAGTTGCTGACATAAATTATTTCCTGGACTGCGGACTGAAATAAGAAATTCACTACATTCATATTCAGCAGCGATGAATTATTCATCGCGAGGATGAAAGATGAATTTTCGAACGCGCTTTTGCCGCTATTTATCTTTCGTCCGAGGTCAATTTTTTTTCCTTGGGCACTTTTTTCGTCTGGATTTACAAAATTTCTGCGGTGTGACACTAAATTTAGTACTGACTAGCAGTACTCGCACGGCGATGCCCGTGCAATAAATGTAAAGGAAGTCAACTGAATAAATTTAAATTCACGCCAACTCTCTGTGAAGTAGGAGTGTTCCTACCGACTGCCGTAGAATGACTGCCAGGGTCTTTCGTAAGCCGGCATTCGGAGTTGGTGTACTCCGAATACACTGTACCATGTTATATATCTTGTACAATGAAAATTGTACAAGACATATAACATGGTACAATACAAAAACAGCAAGACAAAGGACTTGCAAAACATAGAGATATGTAAAGATAGCAATACGAAACAAAGAAAATAATAAAAAATATATATATAAAAAAATAAAGGCAAATTCACTAAGTGAATGAAAAGGTGTGCGCAAAAATATTATGGGCTAAGATGACGTGCTGGACGGAAGATTGTATAAAAGGGGTAGGTGAGAGAGATTTAATCCGAAGATGTCATGCATAACAAAAGAAAGAGTGATTAAGGGTGAATTTTAGTTTAGGTCGGTGAAGAGCAGGGTTTTGTTGGCTTCAAGAAAGTTTAATAGATGTAACATGCATCTGTGAGCTTTAAGGTCAATATGGGAGAGAACTTTCCAGTTGTCTCTCATGTATTGATTACTTTAGGGGAAGTGATGGGCTCTGGTGTGTGGGCAAGAGAGTAGGTAGTGTTTTAAATCTCCAAAATCACCACAGATGCAGTTTGGAGACGGGAGTAATTCATGTCTGAAAAAGTAACCATGGGAGAGGCCATGTCCAAAATAGAATTGATTCAGGGTTTTATTTGCCAACAGAGTGTTGAAAGAAGGGGTAGAAAAAAGATCGAAAGTCTATCTCCCGGAGGATTCAACTCTCTGTGAAGTAAAATTATTATATTCTTTAATTTAACCCCTTCTCGGCTTATCCCGAGCTGGACTCTGTTCCATTCTGGCTCATCCCGAGTGTAGCTCGGGCACGGTGAAAATTAACACTGCACAACCAGTCTTTCAAGGATTATTTCACATGTCCCTTTTATGGTTTCGGATGCTTTTATTTACTATTGTTACTACTAGATAACATAACTATACAGTGTTTTGAGCTGTAGATTTAAGATAAGAGTAGGCGCCGAATCCAAAGTATAATGATTTCTGCTATACAGAAAGCCAACTTTGCAGGTAAATACTCATTTATTTAAATAGATATTTTTACATTTATTTTTAGGAAACGTTGCATGCGAATGATGCTATTATGTTTAAAAATACATGTTTGTGTGAAAATAAGCATAAAAAAAATTCACATTTTTTGATCCGTAATCCCGAAATAAAATGAGCCTGGAAGGGGTTAAATGTGCTCCACAACCTTTTAAACTCCTCTAAAAAGCCTGTTAAAGTTCAAAACAATTCGCCAAATAAATCAAAAGGACATTAAGTTAAGTAAGTAACAGGGGAGTTTAATTATTCAAATGTAGACAATTTTCAAGGCTTTACTCCATACGCAAATATGAACCACTATGTAACTTCTGGGACAAAGGAGCAGTTGGTCTGGAAAATGGACCAAGTGTTTCAGTTTTGTGTATAGAGTTAAGCCTTGAAAATTGACTAAATTTGAGTAATTAATATCTCCTGCTTTAATTAACGGAGAAAAAAAAAACCTTTTCCAGTGATGTATAATGTTATGAGGTGGGGGAAAGTTTTCCCAAACAATATTCGAATACACCAAAAATGAGACTAATTAATTCATTTAAAAATAACTAATTCGAAATTTAGAATTAGGCATTCGAGGTGCAGTTTACTGGGATGCGTTCGTATTTTGTGTCAAGTTTTAGGTCTGTTGGGAGCTTCTAGACATCGGTTACAAACATCAAACAGATCCCGCCATCTTTATATATTTAGAAAACTATGAACGATCTACAAAAAGCAATTGAATATAACGTTCTAAAACTCCTCCTTCTTATTGTTTTTTAATTAATAATAATAAAAAATAAAGTTTCTCTTAAATTCTGTAAAATTCTAGTTAAAATGTTTTATCGAACGTGTGTACGCTGTAAAAAAAAACTTGTAAAAAATTTCAACATAATACATATGTTAAAGTTTAAAACTAAAATGCACAGTAATAAACTAAAAAGCAGTTCTACAGTTTATTACTATAAACTTAGCAATTTTGCAGTTCATTACCATAAAATTAGCTGTATTATGCTGTAAAAACAACAGTATAATAATGTCAGCGGAGGCTCAATTTTATTCCTATAAAATGCACAGTAATTAATTGAAACTAGCAATTTAGTTTATTACTGTAAACTTACTCTGAAATGAGCTGTATTGCTGTATTTATTGTAGTGCAGCGCTTCAAGTTAAAACTGTTTATTGTAAGCTTAAATGGTTAAAAAAAAAAAAATGCTTACATTTTACTCGCTTAAACGGGTCGATTAAATTTAAGAATTGAAAAGGAACCATCTTCTTCTATTGAAATCTTAGACTAAGAACGAGTAAAACTTAATTTCTTATTTTATGATAACCTTTGAAAAAAGGGCTTCTTTCTGATAATAAATAGTTTTTCAATCGCTAATGAATTTTTATTTACGAAGCGCAGCAGCAATATAATGCAGCGAATTTTATTGTAATAAACTGTAAAATTGCTAATTTTACAGTAATAAATTAAAATTGCTAATTATACAGTAATAAACTAAAATTACTAATTATATAGTAATAAACTGTAAAAGTGCTAATTTTACAATTTATTACTACGCATTTAACAGTTTTAAACTGGAACCTCTGATAACAGTATTATGCTGTTGCTGTTACAGTACGACTAATTTTATGTGCAACTAATTTTTATATAATTAGTAATTTTAGTTTATTACTTTAAATTAGCAAATTTTGCTGTTTATTAAGTGTTATACTTTGAAAAAAAACTTTTTTTTTTTTTTTGCATTGTACTAATCATCTTTTGGCTAACCAACACCCCTTTACTTCGGGAAATAGAGGGTGTTTTTTTTAGAGGTATAGAACTTTAAGTTGGCAAAACTTTTTTAACTGGCGGCCATTCTGCCAGCTGTAAAGTGATTTATGTTTAGTTTGGTTTGGCATTTCAACATGAAGCCACACGATCACCTAGCAAGGCGTGAATTAGGTGAATGGGCCCAAAACAAGATTGCCGTTGATCCCGATTTTCATAAGCGAATTTTGTTTAGCGATGAAGCTCACTTTTGGTTGAATGGATACGTCAATAAACAAAACTGCCGTATTTGGAGTGATGATAATATTTAAGTGTATGTTGGGACACCGTTACATCCAGAAAAACTGACTGTTTGGTGTGCTTTATGGACTGGTGGAGTAATTGGTCCGTACTTCTTTAAAAACGATGCTGGCCAGAACGTTACAGTCAATGGTGACCGCTATAGAGCCATGATTACTGACTTTTTCGTTCATCAGTTGAACAATTATGATGTGCAGGAGCTGTGGTTTCAACAAGATGGCGCAACATGTCACACAGCTCGTGTCACAATTGATTTATTGAAGGATACGTTTGCTAACCGCACAGTTTCACGTTTTGGGCCCGTGAATTGGCCTTCAAGATCGTGCGATTTAATGTCGCTTGACTATTTTCTGTGGGGATATGTGAAGTCGCTAGTCAACGCCGATAAGCCCACAACGATTGACCACTTGGAGGACAACATTCGCCGCGTTATTATACGACCACAAATGTTGGGGAAAATAGTCGAAAATTGGACCTCCAGATTAGACTACGTTCGAGCAAGCTTTGGCGGTCATATACCAGAAATCATGTTTAAATTATAATGCCAGAAGATTATCTTTCGAATAAAATAAATTTCATGTTAATTTTAAAAAATCATCTTTGTTTTATTCCATTTCAAAGTTCTATACCTCTAAAAAAAACACCCTTTACACTCCAAAAAATGAGCTGTTGTTTTTACAGTATAATACTGGCAGCCGAGGCTCAAATTTAAAACTAAATTGAACAGTAATAAGGTGTAAACGAGCAATTTTACAGTTTCTTACTGTAAAGTTAGCAATTTTAGAGTTAATTGTCTTAAAATTTAGCTGTATTGTACTGTAAAAACAACAGTATAGTACTGTAAAATATAGCAGAGGTTTCAGTTTAAAACTAAAATGTACGGTAATAAACTGTTAAATTAGCAATGTAACAGTTTATTACGGTAAAATTAGTAATTTTGCAGTTTATTACTGAAAAATTAGCAACACTACAGTTCATTACCGTAAAATGAGCTGTAGTCTACTGTCAAAACAATAGTATAATACTGGAAGCAAAGGTTCCAGTTTAAAACTGTAAAATGCACAGCAATAAACTGTAAAATTTGCAAAACTGCAGTTTATTACTGTAAAGCTGGCAATTCTACAGTTTAGTGCAGTTAAAGTAGAAATTTAGCAGTTTATTACTGTAAAATTACCAATTTTTACAGTTTAGTGCAGTAAAAGTAGAAATTTTGCAGTTTATTACTGTAAAATTACAAATTATTACAGTTAAGTACTGCAAAATTAGCTGTATTATGCTATAAAAATAACCTTCGTTTTTTACAGTGCATTTGCATACGTGAGATTCTTTCAATTCCTTGCATTACGTTTTGGGCTGGAGCGTTCACACAAAAGTATTCGCCCACCTATAGGCGAACGCGCAGACACTTTCTGGGAAAGGTCAAAGTGGGTTTCCCAAAATCCTTAAAATGTGCAAATCCGTCAAAATTCGAAAATCGAAAGTGTTCACAAATCCAATACTTTCTACTAGAATATGGCAGAAAGTTGAAAAAAAAAGCAAAATGCCTTCTCCCCTGAAGGCATTCAGTCAGCATATGCGAAGGTGTAAGAAGGAGAAAGCATTTTTAGTGCCGACGTTTGATTCTGCAGAAATATCCAACCGAATATCATACTAGCATCCATTCACATTTAGCTGTAAATCAAAATTTATGCATCGTGAAAATCATTTTCGTTTTGTTTCTTGGATTTTATTTGCTGAGAAGCATTTTTTTGCATTTTCGTTTATTTATTGGTTTATTTTCTGTTCATTTTCGGTAAAACTTCGGAACATATAAAGGGGGGGGGGGGGCGTAAAACGTATGCGGATGGATTGAAATATTGAAAAAAAGCTGTATATGAGGAAAATGTTTTTCTTGCAGTACGACAGATAGAGTTAACAGCAAGTATTTTTTTACCGGAACATCTGATGTAAACGACACCGGTACGTAGAAAACTTAGACCAGTCTTTAGGTTTTGTTGCTCGTCTACGTTGAAAGCTTGTTCTTGCTCAGAAAGGAAAAAAAAAAAGAAAAAAAAAAAAGAAGACAGCATAATATTGATAACAATATTTACTTATATAACATCTTTTATGCGAATCTTTTGTGTCATTTCCGTAGCTTTCTGTGAATTGTAATCAATGTTCATTGCATATGTATAATGTTTACAATAATTACTTATCTTATTCTTAATATTTAAATAGTTTTTTCAATTTCTTTAACGCCAAGTATTTTTTTTTTATATTTATTAATTTAGTGTTATTTTTATTTCTCTGTTGTTAAGATATGGGGAAAAAACCCTGAGATCGCTACATAATTTTTCAAAAGTTTTTGAATGGTAGTGGAGTCGGAAGTTTTTTTTTTTTTTTTTAAAAAAAGAAAAAAAAAAAAACTTCAGCGGTCCTTAAAAAAATTAAATTGAATTACTTGTAAGTTAACAAAAATCATACTGTTTTAAAAGGCTTCGCTGAAAGCAAGGTTTTTTTTTTGAGTGGGGGGGGGGGGGGAGAAGGGAAGAATACAACACCGGTCCTCAACTTTTTTTGAATATCTCTTGCCGGTCAGCAGGTCAAAAAAAGTTGAGAAACTACACTATGTGAGTTTTCTGGAATCTCTACCTGAAAACTCAAACTGTTTAATGAGTGAGCGAGGTAGAAGCTACACTGTTAAAAATTCAAGAAGCATTTGTGATAAATGTCACTGTGAAATGTAGCGTTTGCAGTACAGAACATTTTTACAGTAAATTGTATCGATAAAAAAATTGCAACTGCAGCGACAATTGATCACCACGGAACTTACTGTGAGAAGCAGATGACACCCTATTTCCGCTCTCCTGATGTGTCTCATCTGGTACCGTGGATAGTAAAGCAGTGTGCATAAATTGTGTCCGATCCTTGTAGCTTTCTAATTCTCGTTTTCTCTTCCGTAAGCTTTTACAGTAAAAAATATTTGACGGTAAAAGTTACTGGCAACACGGATGCCAGTAACTTTTACCGTAAAATTTGTGGAAAATTTATAACAGTGTATACTTCTGATGTCCATTAGTCATTTTCAAAATTGTTAGTTTTCTTTGTACTCCTTTGATATTTTAACACAGTTATCAAGTTGTAAAACAGCTGTCGAAAATTTTGTATTGTTAAATGAGTAAAAATCGATAAAGTTTAGAAAAGTACTAATGTAGACATTTAAAAAGAGTTTAAAACTCTGTAAACAGTTGTTTTGGGGCTGTAAAATGCAAGCCCCATCATCAGTGCATAAAAATAAAAAGACAGGTTCACGTGTCAAAAAGTCAATTGAGTTCACTTGACTATCTTTGACATGTGAACCTGACTTTATTTTTTTATGCACTGATGATGGGGCTTGCATTTTACAGCCCCGAAACAGCTGTTTACTGAAGTTTTGAACTCTTTTTAAATGTATACATTAGTACTTTTTTAAACGTTGTCTATTTTTACTCAGTTATACAATGCTGTAAAGAGAGGTGTTTAACTGAACAACTTATAACTATTTGATATCTTTGTTGGCGACTCTGACCTGGAATTTGTAAGAGAAAAACTAAATGGTTCACGAAAGAGAACAAACGTAATTTCAACTAGCTGTCGTGGCCGTCACGAAACTTTCTTCTATATCTATCTCATGAATTCCGGTTACAAAATAAAATACGTACTCCCCCGAATAATTGGAGACAGCTCCAATTTCCCAATTATCGTAATAACCCTGCAAATGCAGAATCAATGAGCGAAATTGGAAATCATTGTAAAAGCCTTGTTTAGAGTAATTGAAAACATTTTAATTGTTAGTGAAAAGAAATTGGCAACAGTTAAAAACTTCAAATCATTGAAAGTTTTCAGCTGTTTTGATAATTAAATAGCGTGAAAGCGATTTTTTAATGAATTAATTTTTCGCATTGTTGACTAAGCGCAAAAATCACCCCACCCTCCCCCTGGGGAGATTGGCGCCAAAATTTAATCGATGCTTGCTATCATATTGTGTTAGTGTTATTCTAAATTTCATTCAAATCGCAGCAATATTTCTCGAGATACAGTAGGTGCAATGACAAAATAAGCACTTTTGATTGCTCCACCCCCCTTCGAGATATTGACACGCAAATTAAATCAGCACCCTGTACTCAGTAGGGTCTACCTATGGATCAATTTTTGTTTGATTCCGCCCGTTACTTCATGAGATATAGCAATCAACCCCACGCAGAACACGTGCGATTGCTCCACCCCCCTTCGAGACATTGACACGCAAATTGAATTAGCACTTGTACTCAGTAGGGACTACATATGGACCAATTTTCGTTTGATTCCGCCGGTTAATTCCTGAGATATAGCAATCACCCACGCGCAGAACACGTGCGATTGCTCCTCCCCCCTTGGAGGAATTCGCTAAAAAAAGTCAGGTGCACCAGTTCACATGGTGGTACATATGTGCAGAATTTTTGTTCGATTTCATGCAGTTTTTGCTCTAGCGCAGCCACAAAAACTGGTCACACACATACTGACTCACACAAAGACACACAGACAGACATTTTCCAAAAATGGTCGAAATGGACTCAGCGCACCTCGAAACGTGCAAATCCGTCAAAATTCGACATTCGAAAATTTTCACGAATCCAATACTTTCTTCTATATATTAGATATAGAAGAAAGTAAAAAGAGACTTAGTAGCTATTAGCCAAAAACCTGAGCACTTAAATGATTAAATCCCTTGACTGTTGCGACCGGCTCTGGAAAATGTTTAACATGGATTGATAAAATTGAAATATCGACAGTGTTTAACACCCGTTCCATGCGAATTTCAGTAACTGTTTGCTGAGATCCCGAGTTTAATACTGCATTTTGCATTTGTTTCCTTTTTTCAGTGCCAAATTCTAACTTAGCAACAAAAGCTTAGCGATATATAACCAAGTAGTTTTTAATTTAAGATGTATTTAACTTTTTATTTACAATTGTTCTGTTTAGAACATGTTAATGCAACTATGAAAGGACTAAACGTTTGAAAACTAACTTTGGTGAAAATAATACTTCATATAGGGTAAGTGCTCCAGTAGTCGGCCACAATGACATAAAACTCCTCATAAATAGTAAATTTTCAAAATCAGATATGACGCATTCACACATTCATGTACCTATCCTCAATCATCAACCAGAGGCAGTTAAGTTTTCGGTACTTTCTTTGAATTAGTAATGAGTCATTTCATTTTGAATGGTGTGCCCGTCATCCAAAATTGATGCGATTCTGCTTACTTTTCAGCTAAGATGATTCTGTGGCCGACTACTGGAGACTTTACTAGTGTTGACAACAGCTTGGATTTTAACATATTATTTTTTTTTTCAATTTCTGAAACAAGTAGGTGATTTACTGTAAGAAAGGTTCGTTCTAAAGTTTGATCTTGTGTTTGTTGCTGTATTGATAGCTGAAAGTTCTAGGTTAGCCAAGATCAACAAAATATCTCTTAAATAGCCGACTACTGGTGGTTTTACCCTACTTTACTCAAGGAAGTAAAGCGAAACATATAAGCCGTTTTTTCCCTTAGAGGTTGCATTTTATCGACATTTTTCTTGCCAAATATTGAAAATTATTTTCATGTTAAACCACATTCAAGTCTGTAAATTGTCTTTTTTTGCAATTGTAGTATTGATGCAGTGAAATGATAGAAATAGAGAATACTTCATTTCAATGTTTTACGTGTAAGGAGTGCTCAGAGAACTGACGAGCATCAGTCCCTGTTAAACTTGCCGAACATGCAGTGATAATCTTTTAGGAAACGTGAATGCTTTTCGATCTCGAATTAAAATGAAATCATCATTATGAAGACAAATGTGACGCATTAAAAATCGTGATGTACCGTTCTTATGCTTCACATTAACATCAAAAAATGTTGTTCGCTTCAAATTTTATTTAACAGCTTAAAAAAGTAAAATTAACGTATTACTAATTATTATTGTTATTGTAACTACACTGGTCGACAGTGGTTCACTAACAGCAACCAAATTATTACTTTTATTACGTATTCATATAGTTAAGTTAGTTACGTATTCATATTAAATGCCTGCAAGTAAAAAAGTCCCACCACGTCTCAATTTTCCGTAATAAAAAAAATAATTTTGTACTATTTTTTATGATTTTCGCACCAAATGCCTATTTTTGGAGGGAAAAAGAGCAAAATATTAACTTCTAAATTTTTTGGAGGTGAAGGGAGACTCAAAGTCCGAAATCATGACCACCGATAACAAAATGGGGGGGGGGGACGAGGGGAGTGTATCCCCTCAAAATATGCAAAAAAAATCATGAAAAAGTATCTTTTTATTCTGGTTTCTTTAATATGACGTTTTAAAATTTTTTTCTGGTGTAAAATCAGAGTATAAGACCCCCTCTTATTATATTCCTATGCCCAAAAAATTTAGCGCGGTAAAATAAAATTAAAAAAAATAAAAAAATGAACGATCATTTTACGGCTTTGTATCATAGGGGCGGAGGGGGGCTTTCGGCAAAAAGTGGAGAGTGATGGAGAGGAAAAGGGCCATATTTGGAGTTTGGAGATAATTTTACATAACAACCTGCCAAAATACGCCGTCTTTTTGAAGACCTGCGATGTGTCTCGTTATTTAGCGTGCGACAGTCATAAAATCGTTTTTTTATTTTTTTTAAATTTTTTTTTACAGAGCGAAAATTTTTTCGGACGTAGGAATTATAGGAGGGGGTCCTATCCTCTGATTTTACATCGAATTTTTATAAAACGTCATTTTAAAAAAAAACAAGAATGAAAAGATCATTTTTCGTGATTTTTTGCTCATTTCTAGGGGGTACACCCCCCTAAGAACCCCTTCTTTGCTATTAGTGGTCATGATTTTGAGCTTTGAGTCCCTCTTGAAACTTCAAAAAAAGTTAGGAGTTAATATTATGATCCTTTCCTCTTGAAAAAAGGTGTGTTTGATATGTTTTTTTCAGTTTTATTCAGTACTCTTTAGAAATTCATAACAAAAAAATTGTACGGTGCTACAGCTTTTTTACTATTATTTTTGAATTCTACACTGCAAAATTAGTCAAAAACAGTTAATTTCATCTTTGTTGAAAGTTGAATTATCATCAGTTAATTTCATCTTTGAAGAAAGGGAAAAGTGAAAATTTGTCGACTAGTGTTACTATTTTGAAAACTTTTTGCAATGTTCGCAGACTTGACTGTTAAGAAATAACAATTTGATAAAGGATGTTCCTTGACCGAAGGAAGCTATTAAATGTTCTTGTTCGCGGGAAAAATCAACATATTTATAAGCAAAATCGGAAAAGCTACTGCTTTTATGCGTTTCCGTATTGGATCTAACTTATTGGACCTAACTTGTGTAGAACAGAAGAAGACTGACAAACCGTTTCACCGCATCAACACTACAACTGCAAAGAAAACCTATTTACAGAGACGACTTCAGAGACGACGGTTCAAGAATTGAGAATACCGCTCAACTACAATCAAGTTCAGCTTTTCTTTCATCGTTTTAATTAATTTTACGAACTAAGGAATCTATTTTTTTTTGAGCTGTGTTGGGACGTTCAAATAAAAAACCAAAATTTAATTTTTTTTCCTCTAATTAAAAAGTAGTTAAAGGTGGAGTAAAACTATTTTATCCTTTTAAAAGGGGCTCGGGCCCCCAATAAAATCCGCTATTGTTTAATTTCTATCAAAGACGGACAAATCAGAGGACGGTCCTAGATACTAGGGATGCACCGATTAATTGGCCGTAATCAGCCACTTTGCCTATTATTAATAATCGGCAAAATCGGGCCGATTAATCGGTCAAAAAATATTTTTTAAATATTATTCTTCAAAGTATACCTTCACTGAGGAACTGTGATGAATAATTTTTTAAAATGTAATAATAATCCTCACAGTTGATATAAAGTTTTTAAAAAATATTTTTTCCTACTTTGAACAAAAATGCATAGGCAATGATACAACATTTTTCATGTGGCGACAGTTTATTCCTTAGTACAGTGCTCTTAGATAACCTCTAATTTTCACAAAGAATAAAAGTCTTGAATTAAATTGCTATTAATTATCAAAAAAAGAAAGTACTCCTAAATTGGAGTGCTCACCACAGACTCTCCTTCCCCTTTTTTTTGAATTTTTATGTCCAATTAACATAATTAGCAATGTGCCAATGTAATATTATTGACAATAATATGCAAATTGGTTCTAAGAAATTGGATAAAATATTGAAATTATTTTGTGAAAATTAGAAAAATGAAAAAAAAAGTATTTTCTCTGAAATAAATTACGAACTATTTCTAAACGCGAAATTGCATAAAAGAGAAAAAACACTGATGGTAAAATTGGTAGTACTAAAAAAAAATCATCCTCATTATTAATCGGCTCAGCCGATTAATTGGCCAATTATCAACAACCGATTAATCGGTAATCGATTATCGGCCAATTTGCTTATCGGTGCATCCTTACTAGACACCGTAACCGTGACCTTTCGCGACGTAAGCGGCAAACTATAACCACCGCTCCTCCATCTTTAAACTTGGTTGCAGTAAATCAATTATGATTCCTATCATAACTTCCAGAGCAAACAACAAAGCACGAAACGCTTGATTAAAGCATCGCCCCCGGCGCGCGCTCTCGCCGTTCGCGGCACAAAAGAGAGCTTTATTCGCAGGTTCTCGCCGTGTGCTCGCCTCCCCGGGTCAAGTTCTAATGAAGATTTGACGGCGGGATAATGCGCAAATGGCTCTTGCCGACGGATTTTTTTTTTCTCTTCTTTCTCTGTAAAGAAAGAGGTGCCGAGGAAAAATAAACAGCTCATCATAAAGCTCTTTTCACTGAGGCTGGTCGTTTTCGTTGCTGTCGGGGTTGAGATTAAATATTGCGTCATCATAACTTTTATATCCACTTGAGAACCCTATTAATCCATTTATGCCTAGCGTCCCTTTTTTACGGACGGTCCAAAAAAGGGTCTGAATTTGCCCCAAATGAACATTTCAACCAAATAATAGTGTTCAATGAGTACCTTGGTACTGTTTCAATTCGTTATTAATAGATTGCAGCACATAACCATTGTAAAGTGTGTTCTGTAGCCGTTTTAATACGATCTTTATCAAAAATGACATCGTTCACTGTCTCAAGAACAAAAAGCTGAGTCTTCAAAGTTATTCCCAGCTTCCCAGTTTATGTTATTTGCTGATTTTATTTCTTCTTATAAAATGTATTTTTAAATATTATATCGTAAGCAGAGAAAAATTTTAGTAGAAAAAAATATGTCCCCTCTGAGGTCTATCGTAATTTTTAAGGGACGATTTTTCTTTCCTTAATAAAAAAATTATTTTTTACATATTTTTTTTTATTATTTTCCCTGTCTATTAAACACTGTTTGTAACCAGTATACAAAATATCTTTGAAAAAAAAATGTCAGGCATTAATGGGTTAAGGAACGTAAAATGATAATATATAAAAAAATATATTTTTACAGTTCTAAAGAGCGGGGATGCACTGATCGATCTGCCATTTTTCCGATTATTTATAATCTGCCAAATCTTGCCGATTAATCGATGGAAAAAAACATTTTATAAATGTTATTTTTTAAACTATACTTTCACCAAAAAACTGTACACTGCAAAAAATATGTTATTTTTCCAATATAATACTGACAGCTGAGGTTAGAGTTTAAAACTAAATTTTACAGTTTATTACCGAAAAATTAGCATTTTTTGCAGTTTATTACTGTAAAATTACTGTAAGACTTACTGTATTATTCTGTAAATACAACATTTACTTTTTGCAGTGTACATCGCCGACGGATTTTTTTCATTTTTCTCTATAAAGTGCCGAGGAAAATAAACAGCTCATCATAAAGCTCTTTGCGCTGAGGCTGGTCGCTTTCGGGAGGTTTCTCTGTTGCCGGTGTCGAAATTAAATATTGCGTTATGATAGCTTCTATATCAACTTGAAACTCCTATTAAGTAACGTAAAGAGATAATATAAAATATATCTACTTATCTAATTTCTAAAGAGTAGGGATGCACCGATTAACCCATTAATGCCTGACATTTTTTTCCAAAGATATTTCGCATACTGGTTACAAACAGTGTTTAATGGACAGGAAAAATAATTAAAAAAATATCCTGTGAAAAATAATTTTTTTATTAAGGATAGAAAAATCGTCCCTTAAAAGTTACGCAAACCCTACAGGGTACATACTTTTTTGATTAATATTTTTTTCTGCCTACGAAATAATATTTAAAAAGACATTTCATAAGAAGAAATGAAGTCAACAATTAACATAAACTGGAAAGCTGGGAATATCTTTGAAAACTTAGCTCTTTTTCTTGAGATTGTGAACGACGATTTTTTGATAAAGACCATATTAAAACTGCTACAGAATACATTTTATAATGGTTATGTGCTGCAATCTATTAATAACGAATTGAAACAATACCAAGGTACTAATTTAACACTATTATTTGGTTGAAATGGTCATTTTGGGGAAATTCAGACCCTCTTTTTGGACCGTCTCTAAAAAGGGACGCTGGGCATTAATGGGTTGAATATTGCGTCAGGATAACTTCTATATAAACTTGAAAACACTATTTAGTAACGTAAAAAGATAATATAAAACATATCTATTTATCTAATTCTAAAGAGTAAGGATGCTCAGATTAATCGGCCATATTAGGCCATTTTTCCGATATCCTATTATGGCCGATTTTATTTTTTGCAGTGTTTATACACTGCAAAAAATAAATGTTGTTTTTACAGTATAATACAACTAATTTTATAGTAATTTTGCCGTAATAAACTGAAATTGCTAATTTACAGTTTATTGCCGTGCATTTACCAGTTTTAAATTCTAACCTCTATTCTAGTATTATACAAGTTGCATTCAACTTCTAAGGCCTCCGATTTTTTTTCTCAAGACTGGAAAGACATAAAAACATGTGGATTGTTTTAAAATGAGTGTTTATTCTTTGTCAAAATATCACAGAGATGACAACACTATGCGACAGATGTAATTTTAACGCCAATCTCGAGAATGAGAACTGCTTTCGATACTTAAAATGGCGAAGTTTTCCTTACTTGAACAGCGTGCAATCATTCGTTTTCTGAACTTGCGTGGTGTGACACCAATTGAAATTCATCGACAGCTGAAGGAGACATGTGGTGCTGGAATCATGGATGTGTCAAAAGTGCGTTCGTGTGTGTGACAGTTTAATGAAGGCAGAACATCGTGTGAAAACAAACCGAAACAATCTCAGGCTCGCACAAGCCGGTCTGACGAAATGATCGAGAAAGTGGAGAGAGTGACTGTCGCACCCACGAACGTACTTTCGATACATCTATGATTCCATCACCACATATGTCGGCTGTCGATGAATTTCAATTGGTGTCACACCACGCAAGTTCAGAAAACGAATGATTGCAAGCTGTTCAAGTAAGGAAAACTTCGCCATTTTAAGTATCGAAAACAATTCTCATTCTCGCGACTGGCGTTGAAATTACATCTGTCGCATAGTGTTGCCATCTCTGTGATATTTTGACAAAGAACGCGCGCTCATTTTAAAACAATCCACATGCTTCTATGTCTTTCCAGTCTTAAGAATAAAAAATCGGAGGCCTTAGAACTTAAATGCTCCTCGTACTGTTGTTTTTTTCAGTATAATACTGCACATTTTATGGTAATAAACTAAAATGACAAATTTTACAGCAATAAAATGTAAAATAACTCGTTTTACAGTTTATCACCGTGCTTTTACGTTTTAAACTGGAACCTGTGCTGCCAGTATTATACTGTAAAAACAAGTTTATTTTTGCAGTGTATATCGACTTGAGAACCCTATTAATTAAGGTAAGAAGATAACATAAAAAATATATTTTTCTAACTCTAAAGGGTAGGGATGCTCTGATTAATCGGATATTATTTACTATTTTGCCGATTAATCGGTAGAAAAAATATTTTTTAAATGTTATCTTTTAAAGTATGCTTTTACCATGAAACTATGATGAGTAAATTCATTAACTGTATATAAATGAAATTTTCTGTAATCCTCTGTCTTTAATATGTAGTATGAAAGTATGCAGAGCAAAAGCAGAGAAACGAATCTTAAAATCTGATTTGAGTAATTTGGAGATCCGGGGACCAAATAAACGAAAAAAAAAAAAAATCATTACTTTCTTATGGAAATGTTTCCTATCATCATTATGAACTTTCCGCTTAAAGTAGGTATGTTCGGAGCTATCATATATTTCACTTAGTGCTCACACTTAGTGTTCACACTTAGTGCTCACTCAGTGCGAGCACAGCTCGGTTAAAAAAAAAAAGAGGTTTGTAAAATCGTGTTTTTTTTTCTGAAGTTCGAAGTACTTATTTAGAGAAACTTGAAAAGCATTTTTATGCCCTTGGTTGCAATTACGCATTTAAAACATCCGTAATTTATTTAAAAAAACACAACCTTATTTGGACAAGACATCATCATCACAACCTTATTAAAACGATTCCCAACATAAAATAACGCCACAACAATCTAATTTGATCTGAGGCCCCTATATAGACGAGCCGACCCATCAAGATTAAGTTTCACCGCTTTGGATCCAGCGCGTGGGATGTTTTTTCAGCCGGTCGATGAATGGTTATCTTTTCTGGCAAGTATCGCGTTTTGGTAATTTTTTCCATGAGCAATGATTAGCGGCATGTGCATTTGGCAAAGCTTGGCAATGCCCGATACTTTACTCTGGTAACACTAGCTCGGCAACCATGAAAAATTGAAAGTTTTAAAAGCTAATGAATGGATCCAAAGTGATCTTGGCGGCTCTAATTTGATCGATCTCTTTAACATTTCAAAAACCATAACAATTGTAACGTTGCAAAAACTCGTTTGCCAAATACCATAAAAGTTTTTACTCTGATGTGATAAAATATAAAGTCCATTGTTATAATAAAAAGTGGTTACTATGAAACAGTAACAAAAATAGTAATCATAAAGAAAATGGCGAAAGAAAACTTCTCAAACTCTTAATGAAGGCACAAAAAACGTGGTTTTTTGTGCAAACTCGCATTTTTACAGAAAAAAAACCGATGTAAATGAACTCAGAAACCAAGACTTTATCTAAATACAAAATTTTATCGAAATCGTTAGAGCCGTTTTCGAGATCCGAAACATATATATGCAAGAATTGCTCGTTTAAAGATGTTAGATATCTTTTAAAGAAATACGAGAAAGATATATGAAGTCACCGAAAGATATCTTTTTACTTTAGCTCATTCTTCTGATAAAATAAAGCAATTTTCTTTTTAGATTAGACTCGGCCTCTCTATTCCATACGCTGAGGTTTTGTTTCATATTTCTAGGATATCTATCAAAGCGAGCGCAGAATAGAAACTTGATAAGCTAATGTCGGCATTATCGCGCAGAATATCAACAATAAAGTACACGGGAATATTTTTCTAGAATAAAAATTCTCTTTCTTGTCATTTGGACAGTAAAACGCACCATTTTTCTTTCTAAGGTTTCATTTTTGTTTAAGAAACACATTCCCAATTAATAAATTTATGTCATATTCCATTACCCATTTATGCCATCAGCAGCCTAAAAACGGGACGCTTGTTAGATACTGCATACGATAACTTGTAATGGGTATATCCTTTTACTAAATATGTTTTTCACAAGCTAAATAGTCTTTCAGCTTGAGAAAACCAGTTAGAGCCACTATTTGGACATCAGAGTTTATTTATTGACAGCTATTTCCAGACAAATCAGTCGAGCAACGATCCAGCATGGGTAGAAACAGAAAGTAAATTTTTTTTGCGAACTTATTTTTCATAAAATTAAACTATTTTAAAATGATTTGCTTAAAATGGATCACAGATTCCTTCTGTAATGTGACTTTGCAAAAGAAAAGTCAAGTAAGGTCGTATTTTTGCTCACATGTCTGCAAAATATCCCATAAACAGGACGTTAAATAACTTAATAAATATGGTAACAGCGAACTATCTTAAGCCTAAAACTTGGGCATAAATGGGTTAACCGGTTTTCGTCTTATTCCACACTGCGAAAAGTAAACTGGTGTTTTTACAGTATAATACTGACAGCAGAGGTTCCAGTTTAAAAGTTGTAAAATGCACAATATAAACTGTAAATTTAGTAATTTTAGTTCATTGCTGTAAAGCAGAAATTTTAGTTTATGGCTGTAAGGCGATAGTTTTAGAGTTTATATCTGTAAAGCAGCAATTTTACAGTTTGTTAGAGTAAAATTAGTTGTATTATACTGTAAAAACAGCAGTATAATACTGACGGCAGAGTATTAGTTTAAAACGGCAAAATGCACAATATTAAACCGTAAATTTAGCAATTTTAATTTATTGCTGTAAAGCAGCAATTGTACAGTATATTAGTGTAAAATTAGCTGTATTATGCTGTAAAAACAACAATATGATACTAGCAGCAGAGTTCCACTTTAAAACTAAAGTGCACAATAATAAACTGTAAAATTAGCAATTTTACAGTTTATTATTGTGCACTTTAGTTTAACTGTAAAATTAGCAATTTTACAGTTTATTACTGAAAAGTAGTAATTTTAAAGTTTATTACCATAAAGCTACAATTTTACAGTTTGTTACCGTAAAGCAGCATTTTCACAGTTTATTACTGAAAAGCAGCAATTTCACAGTTTATTACTGAAAAGCAGCAATTTTACAGTTTATTACCGTAAAGCAGCAATTTTACAGTTTATTACCGTAAAGCAGCATTTTCATAGTTTATTACTGAAAAGCAGCAATTTTACAGTTTATTACCGTAAAGCAGCAATTTTACAGTTTATTACCGTAAAGCAGCAATTTTACAGTTTATTACTGAAAAGCAGCAATTTTACAGTTTATTACCGTAAAGCAGCAATTTTACAGTTTATTACCGTAAAGCAGCAATTTTACAGTTTATTACCGTAAAGCAGCAATTTTACAGTTTATTACCGTAAAGCAGCATTTTCATAGTTTATTACTGAAAAGCAGCAAATTTACAGTTTATTACCGTAAAGCAGCAATTTAAAAAAAATTCTAGTGTGAAGTTAACTGTGTTGTACTGTAAAAACAACAGTATAATACTAGCATTACAGTTCCAGTTTAAAACTGTAAAATGCACGGTAATAAACTGTGAAATTCGCAATTTTTACAGTTAGCTACTATAAATTCAGCTGTATTATACTATAAAAACGATATCTACTTTTTGCAGGGCACAATTCATTCGAAGAAGCAGGGGGAAAATCTTGTAGCTGACTAGTATTTTGATGCTGCAATCTATCACTCTTTTTCTCTTCCCTCACAAAACCCTAACTCAACAGCTAATGAAACTGACCATCAACGACACCCAAACGGTCAGACATTGTGAGAGGGGTAATAAAAAGGAAAATTAGCCCGGGAAAATAAAAAGCCCGCCATTTCATCTCGCGCGAGTGGGAGAGAGCGGCGTGTCAGTTTTTCCGTTGGTATTTCTGTTTGATGTTCCTCGGGGGGAACTATTTTTCCTTCATAGGAGCGAAAGAATGTTGCTAGTACATGATTTTTTTTGTTTCAATTTCTTTCATGTTAACTTCTTTATTTTTTGTTTTGTGTTCAGCTTTTTTTCTATTTCTTTTTCGCGTTTCGTTTAGCACACTGACAGCTACTGAGGATTGGAAATAAAAACGGAGTTTGTGGTTTGTTGCAGTATATTGCAACTAATTCCATATTTGAATATTTTTAAAATAAATTATGCCATATCACACCTTTTCTTTCTTCTCGACATTACAAGTAACCTATGACGGTGCATTTTAATTTACTTCACAAAATGTATATTTTCTCAACAAAAATCAATGTATCAATGTATGCAGGGGAATGTGGGAAAAGGTGAGTTATTTAAGATAATTAACCCGCGACACGCGTGCCACAGTGTGGCACGGCAGAGCAGCAGGAGTGGCACGCGAAGACTTGTAGAAAAGTTTTAAAAATTGAAAACATAATCCCAAAAATTAAGACTCTTACCTGGAAAAATAGAACCATGAGCTCACATGTTTCAGGAGGCTGACATACCCATTGCCAACACAATTGTACTTTTCGTTAGTATTGGACATTCAAAAATGTATACAGAAATCTCAAATATTACAATACGGGCAAAAAAAAAATATGTTTACTGGTTAATTTTTGTTGTTTAAATTAATAATGCATACTTAATGCTTGAAAAAATTTCCGCTAAATCATTAAATTTAAAAGATGTTTCAGTACTGATTGTATCGTGTTTGTACCACCATGCATCAATTGCATGAGCTAGAAGAAAATAAATACCTTTGTGCGATAGATGTGAAGTTTATTCCAACGTTAGAGATGCACAAATATGCAGGTATACCGCAGACACGTGTTTCGAGGCTACAAGGAGCCTCTTTTTCAATGCAAGAGGTGTGAGCTTTAGGATGAAGAGTCATCCGATAAAAGCAACACTTTCGAACAAAAGACAGTATAAATAGCAAGAACTGGATATTAACAAAACAAACAAGACAATGCTTAGAGCCGAAATTTGTTACATGAAACCATCAAGAAAAAACCGTTAAGAAATAAATTTCCAAAAGATGTTTATGATCTATGGGATCTTTTGGAAATTTATTTCTTAACGGTTTTTTCTTGATGGTTTCATGTAATAAATTTCGGCTCTAAGCATTGTCTAGTTTGTTTTGTTAATATCCAGTTCTTGCTATTTATACTGTCTTTTGTTCGAAAGTGTTGCTTTTATCGGATGACTCTTCATCCTAAAGCTCACACCTCTTGCATTGAAAAAGAGGCTCCTTGTAGCCTCGAAACATGTGTCTGCGGTATACCTGCATATTTGTGCATCTCTAACGTTGGAATAAACTTCACATGAGCTAGCTTTGTGTGAGTTTTGCGGCAAGAAAGAGCATTACATTTAGGTTTTGAATTTCTTGTCAGTACGTTATTCCAAAGTTTCGAGTTGTGTCACTTTTCTAACTCATGAGCGATATTTGTGCGTAACACGAATTAAACTTTCGATGCTGTAGAAGAATTTTTGGATTTACGGCCAGACCCGTCATTTAGGGGGGGGGGGCAGGGGGGTCAATTCCCCCCCCTGACTTTGGGAAATCAATGTATTGGCATATAAGTTGGCGTGGTTTTTGCCACTTTTTGGTAAATTTTACATTGTGTATGCACCCTTTGCCCCCCCCCCTGGAAAATTTCGAAATGACGTCCCTGTTCACGGCTAAATACTTTCAGCGCTCGGTGAGAAAATTTTTGAAGAAGTTAACTCTGTCACTAAGATAAAGAAATCATCAAAATAAACAATGGTGACACAAAAGGAGCGCCTTAAGTGTTTTTTGCTGCATTTCTTGAAATTCATTTTGGAAGACAAATTTCTAAGGCTCATTGAATAGGGTCGAGTAACTTGTCAACCTTTTCCCAGGTGAAAGTTTTCTTTTTTAAAGTTAGGAGGCTTACAAATTACTCCTTCATTGAAATGTGCCCCGATAGCTATATAAAGGAAAAATACTCATGCTGTTTTAGAATTTGAGGGAATGTGTTTTAAAATATCTTGAAGGAATAAGGGAATGTTATTTACGAATATAGATTAGCAATTAAATTCAGCTATTTCATACTTTATTGTCTGACGCCTAAATAATTCAAATTTAAGATTTTAGGGCAAAAAGTGTTTACTAGACCCATATAGATCATACATATTCCTTTGAAACTTCCAAACAATTTCTTTCTCTTGACTTCGGAGAAAAAATAGATAATACATTTCACATCAATACTGGAAGTAGCTACCCAAAGTCAATAATGTCCTCAGGATTGATAGTAAAAAGTTTACATCTGTTTTGAAGTATGCATTCAGTAATGTATAGGTTTGATGAGTTTTAAGATGACAAAAACTACTGATGTTTTCAAATTCTTCGTCTATTTCTTTGCAAGACATTACTTGTTGTCTACCTAAAATTGAAACTAAAATTGCCGACATGTTGCGTCTTATAGCATTGGAAATCAAGTATAAAAGCCTACTTCCACTGCCCAGTCATCCAAATTACACTGAATTTTGCAAATTTGAACCAACAACTTTTTTTTTATTTACGCGTTTTAGCTGACTGGTGCTGTCGAAAATTTTGTTCAAAAAATGTTTGTGAACAAACATATTTTTTTAATGAATATAAAAAGAATAATAATAGTATTGGATGCTAACTGATAGCACTTAAAACCATGATACGTGTTAGTTTTTTCAAGAGCTAATTCTAAAATTAATGACCGGGTAAAAGAGGGACCCATCCATAAGCCATATTAAGTACTGACCGCTTAATTTTTAGAATTAATTTTTTTTTGTTATTTGCTTATATTTTAAGCGCAACCCTACTGACTGAACATATAAAAGTTTTTTTAACGCTATCTCTTATACTCGGATATTTTTCATTTGTTTTATCAATTTCACCCCTCAGACCGACGTGAAAAAATGTACTAGTTAATTGTACTAGTTAAAAATGCACTAGAAAATCACCGAGGCAGTCAGCAAATAATCTTTTTTAACTTTTTAAAAATTTTCAGTTTGTTGAAAAAATTGAAAGGGGCACGCCGAACTTTTTTCACTTAGATAGTGGCACTCTTCCCAAAAAGGTTGGCCACCCCTGCACTAGTCAAACATTCAAAAAATTTGAAACGATGTTGAATTCCTTTATTTGAAGACTAGTATATATTCGATTAAAATTAATGGACGCATGCTAGTACAGTGCTGGACAAAAATAGAGCGTCGGGAAAGAAACAGTGAAGTAAAACACTGCAAGTGGTTGTAGAATGAAATTATCTGAAAGCAAGGATCATATTTCATTTGGGTGAACTCTCACTTATGCGACGGTCCAAGGGACTAACAGAAAAATGCGCATAAAAGAGAAAGACGGTATACGCCCAAAATGTCGCGGCTAAAATGTCGCCGGGAAAAATGTTGCGTGCCAAAATGTTGCGGGCAAAAATGTCGCCTGTCCAAAATGTCGTGGTTAAAAATGTCGCCGGTCCAAAATGTCGAGAGAGACGTATAAGTGAGAGAGACGTATAAGTGAACAAGTCTATTTAAAGAACTAAAACGCAACATAAGTTCTAATGAGAGAATGGATAAGAGTGTTTGCATAATCAAGGGACGTATTACTACGGTTTGGCAATTACTGTAGTGTAACTACAACGACAAAGAGAAAACAAAATTGTAGCATACACAATCACAAACTGTTCCCCTTAAAACGATCCATAAGAGGTAATAGTCCCTCTCCGAACTCTAGTTCATGCGGAAAAATACCTTCTGTGAGCAATACAGGCGAAAGATTAAAGACGAAAATGAAGAAAAATGCTGATTTTTTTTAAAGAATATATATACACTGTTAAAAAAATGTCCTGAAAATAACGAAAAAATATACGGCAGCTGAGTTGCGGGAATGTTTCCGTTTCGTTAATTATATTTCCGTGATTTTGCAGAAGCTCCGTTCGTCATTTTTCCGTTAGGCATTTTTTCGTTTCGTAATTCTCCGTTCTTCATTTTTTCGGTTCTTATTATCCCCGCTTATACGTTATAGGCTTATACCTATACGCTTTGACTTATATGTATACATGCAAGATGGAAAATTATTTAAATCTTGCAAATTAACAAGCGCTTTTATAGCAGCTTAATATCAGTAGCAAATTATCTATGGAAGTTCAATAAATTAGTCCTTTAAGTGTCGCAAAATGCGTAGATTGTGTAGAACAACAAATGCACAAATTGAAATTTTAAGAAACATTTGAAAATTTGCGAAACATATAAACATATAAAAAGAACAAACATGGGTAATGTGCTGCCTTATCTTTTTCGTTTGTTCTTTTTATATGTTTATATTGTTTCGTAAATTTTCAAATGTTTCTCTAAAGTTTCTTAAAATTTCAATTTGTTCATTTGTTGTTTTTTCCAATCTACACATTTTGCGCCACTTAAAGGACTAATTTATTAAACTTTCATATATAATTTGCTATTAATATTAAGCTGCTATAAAAGCGCTTGTTTATTTTGCAAAATTTCAATAATTTTCCATCTTGCATATATAAGTATAAGCGTATAGGTATAAGCCTATAACGTAAAAATGTGGGTGATTAAAATATGGGAAAATGAGAAACAGAAAAATAGAGCAATTAAAAAAGGAGCGTAAACTAGCTCACCGGAAAATTATATTATACACTGAAGTGACAAAAGTCATGGGATACCTCTTAATATCGTGTCGGCCCTCCTTTTGCCCGGCGAAGTGCAACAACTCGACGTGGCATGGACTCAACAAGTCGTTGGAAGTCTTCTGCAGGAATATTGAGCCATGCTGTCTCGATAGACGTCCATAATTGTGAAAGCGTTGATGGGGCAGGATTTTGGGCACGAACAGACCTCTCGATGGTGTCCCATAAATGCTCAATGGGATTCATGTCGGGCGATCTAGGTGGCCAAATCATTCGTTGGAATTGTCCAGAATTTTCTTCAAACCAATTGCGAACAGTTGTGGCCCGGTGACATGGCGCATTGTCATCCATAAAAATCCCATCGTTGTTTGGGTACATGAAGTCCATGAATGGCTGCAAGTGATCTCCAAGTAGCTGCACATAAGCATTTCCAGTCAATGTTCGGTCCAGTCGCACTAGAGGACCAAGTCCATGCCATGAAAAAACAGCCCACACCATTACGGAGCCACCACCAGCTTGAACAGTGCCTTGCTGACAGTTTGGGTCCATGGCTTCGTGGGTCTGCGCCACACTCGAACCCTACCATCGGCTCTTACCAGCTGAAATCGTGACTCTCGGACCAGGCCACGGTTTTCCATTCATCTAGGGACCAACCGATATGCTCACGTGCCCACGAGAGTCGCTGCAAGCGATGTCGTTCTGTCAGTAAAGGCACTCGAGTCGGTCTTCTGCTGGAATAGCCCAAGAAATCCAAATTTCTCCGCACAGTTCTAGCAGACACGTCCATTGTACGTCCCACATTGATTTCTACGGTGATTTGACGCAGTGTTGCTTGTCTGTTAGAATTTACGACTCTTTGCAGACGTCGCCGATCTCGATCTTTAAGTGCAGGCGGTCGACCACTGCGCTGTCCATGGTGGGATGTTATGCCTGAAATTTCATACTCTCGGCACACTCTTGACACAGTGGATCTGGGAATGTTGAATTCTCTAACGATTTCCGAAATGGCATGACCCATGCGTCTAGCTCCAACTAACATTCCGCGTTCAAAGTCTGTTAATTCACGTCGTGCGGTCATCATCACGTTAAAACCTCTTCACATGAATAACTTGAACAGAAATGAAAGCTCTGTAAAAGCACTGCGCATTTATACCTGTTCTATGCGATGCTACTGCCATCTGAAAATTTGCATATTGCTATCCCATGACTTTTGTCACTTTAGTGTATATATATATATATATATATATATATATATATATATATATATATATATATATATATATATAAGACAAAATGATGAGCAAAAATGTAAACTTAAAACTCTTACGAATTTTGTTTTTTAGAAAAAGTTTGAAACTGTCCGCTCATATACTTCAAACTCTTAAACATCTTGCTTTTAAAAAAAATACTAAAGCAATACAAGAATTGGCTTTTTTTTTTCATTAAAAAATTTTAGTTCATTAAAATAACATGATTTTTTTTAAAAGATTACTTCAATCTCGCATAAAATACTCAAATATTTTGAAGATGGAATGATCAATGCATAGTATTTCTGAGCGCATAACTACTAAAAATTAAAAAGTATTAACAAGGTGCATTTTTTTAAAAATATTTTCTCTTATGTTTGAATAAAAATTAAGTTCTTCCGAAAGTTCTTTTTTTCCTTTCTGAATTTGAAACATTCGTGGTTCCTTCAAAAAAAAGAAAAATCCTGTATTTTTACTGTTTTCCTCTATTTTCATATATATTTACGTTATGGTGTTCATAGTGATCAACACTTTCAGAAATGCACTCTCAAAATTAACGATATTTTCTTTGTTTTTGATGAAATCACTTCCAAGAATATACCCCGAGCGAACATTTCGTCACTTTTTGGGGATAAATTTCGTCAAATGTAGCGAAATATTTCTTTATCCTAGTATCGTCAAATTGACAATCATTTTCGTAGTTTTGACAACATTAATTTCGTCACATTAACGAATTAAAGTCATAAAGTAAAAAAGCTAAGTTTTGAGACTAAGCTTTTTAAATCTTGATATAAAATTACAAAAATCATTTCACTAAATTTTACTAACCCTCAGCACCAGTAAGTTTATACATGCAACTCCTAAAATGCACAATTGGTTAACATCATGAAATAACTAACTATTAAGTCTGGACTCAGATAAAAATAAAAATAGCAGTAACAAAAATAAAAATTTTTACCTCCTATTTTCAATAAAAGTTGCTCAAAAAAGGCAACAATAGAGCGAGTAGATTTTAAAATATACTAACACGCCCTTTTGTTGCCCATTTTGATTCTATCCATTGCGATAAACGAAGTCTTCTTAAAAATGTTGATCAAGGAAATGCGGGATACCGCATAATCACATGAAAAGATCCAAATTATTTTTCCAGTCAATTTGATTAACTACGCAGAATCCTGGAATAATTCTTATTCAACGCTGTTCTTCGAAGAATTTTCAAATTGAAACAAAATGGCACACATAACAACGTCTGGAGGAATACGATTAAATATCATTCGCATGTGATGTTTTTTGTAAAGTAACTATCCAAACGACGAGACACAAATGTCCTCTTCTCCATGCTAATGCGAATAATACAAGTCGCTTTCATAGAAGCTTAAACATGCATATTAATTCTCGATGACTTTGCGTTTCTTTTGCTGTGCACTTTGATTCAGTTATGAATCATTTATGCTGCCGAAAACTCCGTCGTATCTGCGCACGCGCCAAGTCTCTTCAGACTGTCTCTAACTTCCTCGTTCGGTATATTTCAACCACAGAACCGGGTAAATTCCGTGTTTTGTTTCTCCAACTTGGTAATTTACGGAATAGTTCTGTTTTTTAAGGAAAAGTTCTGTTTTGAAACGAAAACGGAAATTTACTGTTAAAATCAGTAAAAATCTTCCTGAAAATTCAGGTTTTTTTTAACAGTGTATATATATATATATATATATATATATATATATATATATATATTAGGGTGGTCCTTATTTTCGAAGTTGCAGATATTTTACGCGAAGCCCCCTCAATTTGTTCCATCATACAAATAAATGATTCATGCAAAATTTTAACTCAATCCATTAATATTAACCCGTGCCGCCACGGCCTCCTTTTTTGAGGTTTATCGAAAAAAATGCAAAAATTCTTGTATTTTTGCAAAAATGTTATTATTATTTTTTTAAATATTTAAAATAATTTCAAGCTCCAACAGATGCTATTACTTCCCAACTGACCGTCCTTTCATTTTTATTCTGCGAAATTTTACCCGTTACACGCTGTTCGTACATGTACACCAATGCCCTTGAGTCGATATATGGGGAAAAAATTTCCCATATAAATAAGGACCACCCTAATATATATATATATATATATATATATATATATATATATATATATATATATATATATATAAATACAGATTATATAAATACATATAATTAAAAAGGGGGGAAATAAAAATCCCAAAAGACATAAAAATACATGAACATCAAAGCCTGTACTGAACTGTTAGCTCAAAGCCGCTAGAAACAAAACAGCACATTAATATTGAAACAGGCAAATAAAATGAAAAGATGAAAACCAAAATACAAAAGCGAACCAAAGTGCAGCATTTCATCAGGGGGAAGACCACACTTTGGTTCGAAGAGGCTCTTTCTATATAACATGTGGGAGGGTCCCAAAAACATGTTATCTCCCCCGAGAGCCTTGAAAGAAACCAAGAAAACATAGAACACTCACCTTCAAACGGAAGGAACAAGGAATGTAAAAAAGCACCTGAACAGATCCCGAAGACAAAAACATCTGAGTGAAACTGGAAACTATGCATGAAGCAGGTAGGAAAAAAAGTTACGGTTACAGTATATTGACAGGACACAGCCCAGCTTTTTTTAGATAATTAGAATAAAAAGATGACGGAACATTATTGTATTGAAGTGCAGATTTCAAAAGAGTAATGTTTTTATGAATATAGTTATTTTTGTTACAAATATTTTTAATCCTGCAGAATAATAAATTCGTTAATAATAAAATCGAATGTATTTTTTCTTTTGACTTTAAAGATCTCTTTACAAGTATCTCCTTATCCAGCCTTAAAGATGTTCTTCTGTCTTATTTTTACGACTACAGCATCTCACTTGGTATTAATGAAACTCTTTGGCTTAATTTAATAAATTTTTGCATTTTCAATAATTACATATTTAACGGCGAGCATTGTTTTTTTTTTAAATTAAGGGTATCCCACAAGGTTCCAATTTTTCTTCCGTTTTAGCTAATCTTTACCTTCACTACTTTAAAAGAAATTACA
>JAXGGA010002412.1:0-123165 GCA_038373865.1 Uloborus plumipes | reverse complement strand
TGCAGACTGACTTTTTCGCGCAAGTCATCATCATGTAGATCACAGTTCAATTTCTTTTACTTTGCCCACTTTAAAATATTTGTTTGAATTTCAATATGTATTGTTTTTTTTTTTTTTTCATTATAAGTTTAGTTTCAAAACGCAAGAATTGGATTGTTACAATTTATGTATTACATTTGAATATTAATTAAAAAAGCATCAACAAGATAACGCATTAAAAACATGCATTCTGGCTTAGTGTTAATCATTAAAGATGTTTTGCTTACATTGAATATTTTTTTTTAAATAAAAAACGTTTTTATATCCTAATACTTTCGTAAACGATAAAATGAACTGAACTGTCTTTGTTAATTTTACCTGGTAACCTGTATCTTTGCCTCATGAAAATGTTTAAAATAGGTGGCTCTCAATACTAATACCGAAACGCAGAAAATAATTGTTGAGAACAAAAAAGTATTTTAATTCACCAAGTTTTTGAAAGGAAGAAAAAATAATAACATAATTTCTCCAGGCCTCTTACAGATTTAAAGCTTCCGTAGAGATTCCAATCATCTTATAGATTGCGTGGAAAATTAGTAATAATAATAGTTATATATATATATATATATATATACAGTCGAGTTTCCATATAACGAAGTTGCAAGGGACCATTGAAAAGGTTCGTTATATAGAAACTTCGCTATAAAGAAAATAGTAAATTTCTATGCTTAATTTTTCAATAGGGGCTATACATGTGTAAGTAGAACATTAGGTCAATTCCCACTTTACTATTTTTGGAATAAATGCATTTTAGCAAGAAATAAATACTGTGCATATGTTGAAGTTATAAATGTAACGCAGTGAATGAATTAAGAAATAAAACTAATTAAATTAATTTATTAACCTATTAAATTGTATCAGGAATGCTGCTTGCATCTGTAGTATAATTGGTGAATTTTTGCAAATTTTTACATTAATAAGTTAAAAGAACCAAACCTGAACTTGGTCGACGACACTAGTTTTACTTTGAAAATAGTCCGTGATTTTTTGCTGCACTTTGGAAACACGTTGTTCATAAACTTCTTCACATGTGTGAAGAAGTTTATGAGCAACTTCTTCACAAGTGATTCTTCACATGTGTGAAGTAAGCCTTCACAAAAGCAGTAGAAGAAAGACTTCTATCTTCCAGAACATTGACACTTTCTCCCATAAAAACTTCGCAATAGAGAAATTGGGCCATTTGATATTCGTTAAAGGGAGACAAATTTACATGCTTTTTTACTGAAACTTTCTGTGTCGCAGAACGTACTTCGTTATATAGAGAACTTCGCTAAATAGAGTGTTCGTTATATGGAGACTCGACTGTATATATATACACTGGCGGAAAAAAAATCCCAACACCAAGAAAGACTTGTGTTCGATAAACGAAATTTGGTAGGCGTGTTTATACAACTGAAATATGACATCGATTGAAATTTCACGCTCCGCGCATAAGTGTGGCGCAGCTGGCGTCACTCAAAACATGCAAATAAGGCTTGTTTTGAAAGCGTGTTGTGAAGCTCGTGAGTGTTATTTTTCCGTGAAATTTGACGAATTGCGTTCATGTTAGCCAGGAATGCCTTTAAGAAGACGAAGCCATTATCAACAGCTCACCGAGTTTAAACGAGGTCGTACAATTTGGCTACGAGAAGGTGGATTTTCATTTCGCGATATTGCAGAAAGACTTGGGGGGAATGTTTCCACCATGCATGATTATTGGAAGCTATGGGCAAGGGATGGTACTACCTCAAGAAGATCGAGTTCCGAGCTGCCACGTGGCACGGCTGAGAAGGAAGATCGCCGAATCTTGCGTACGGCTGTGGCGCATCGTACTTCATCTGCGGCTGACATTCGAGCTGCAGTTGGTACCGTCGTGACCCAAGGTACGGTAAGAAACTGTTTACTTCAAGGACAGCTCCGAGCTAGGCAGCCTGTAGCCGGTATTCTATTGACTGCAAACCATTGCCATTTCCGACAGCAGTGGTGCCAAGAAAGAGCTCACTGGAGGTCGGAGTGGAGATCTGTTGTAATTTTTGATGAAAACAGATTCTGCCTTAGTGCCAGTGGTGGCTGCATATTGGTCAGAAAGAGGCCAGGCGACCGTCTGCATCCAAGCAGTCTACGGCCTATACACACGGGACCCACACCTGGAGTCATGGTCTCTGGAGCAATTTCCTACGACAGCAGGGGCACTCTTGTGATTATCCCAAAATTACTGACTGAAAAGTTGTCGTCAATCTGGTAATTTAATCAGTAGTACAGCCCTTCATGAGTAGCATTCAAGGGGGAGTTTTCCAGCAGGATAACGCTCGCCCTCACATCGCTGCTGTAACGCAATATGCTCTACAGAGTGCTGACATGTTACCATGAAATGCAAACTCACCAGGTCTGTCTCCAATTGATAACGTACAGGATATCATTGGACGGCACGTCGAGCATCATCCACATTCAGCAATGACGGTCCTAGTATTGACACAACAAGTGCAACAAGCATGGCACTCCGTACCACAAAGTGACATTCGGCACCAGTATGACATAATGCATGCACGCTTGCAGGCTTGCCTTCAAAATTCTGGAGGTTATACCCTCTATTAAATTAACATAATTTCACATTTGCACAGCACTTTCTTGAGATTAAATTAGCCAGTGATCTTGTTTATTTAATCAATAATACATGTTAACTAGACAATTGCATTACCCAAATTTCATTACTCTACAGTAATTTTTTCTTGGTGTTGGGATTTTTTTTTCCGCCAGTGTATATATATATACCCTAGCAGCATAATCTCATCGGCCGATGATCGGCCATTCATCGAAACCTGATGAAATTCTCATCGGCCGGTGATCGGATTTCAATGAGTTTTCATCGGGAATTGTTCCAATATGTCTCATCGGCCAATCAGAATCCGAGCAGCAAAATCCGATGAGTTTACGATGAGATTTGGAGCAATTTACGAGCAGTGCAGTCCCGTGCCGATGAATTTAGGATCAATTTTGGATGAAAATACGATGAGAGTTGGATCAATATACGAGCAGTGTAGTTCCGTGGCGATAAATTTTGGATCAAAATACGATGAGAGTTGGATCAATTTAAAGAAAAAAGGAAAAAAGAGAACAGTTTAGTTCCGTGGCTTCAAATTTTGGAACCTCTTTTTAATTTCCCCCAACCATTTGTGACTGGCCAACTCCAGCATCGAACACGAGTTATCGGCGCGGAAAGCCAACGCTCTACCACCACGCTACCAAGTCTACGAATAATGAGACCAACACTGCATATTTAACAAAAATTTGAGATTGGGAAACTTTTCATCAGAAAATTTAATCTTTACGACCTCTTTCCGATGAAATCTGTAGCTTGGCATATTTTCATCGGGAAATTTGATTGGAAGTATATAGTTTTCCAATAACACATAGCTCGGTTAATTTTCATCGGGAAATTTGATCGGAAGGATATCATTTTCCGATGGAATTTTGCTCATCTTATTTTCATCGGGAAAGTTGATCCGAAAGATATCGCTTTCCGATGAAAAGTAGCTCATCGAAAACCGTGCTCGGATACTGATCGGAACGATGTCGTCGTGCGTTACGGGATCAGTTTACGAGGAGTTAGTTGATCGGCCGAGCAAAATCCGATGAGTTGATGCTACTTGGGTATATATATATGTATGTATGTATGTATGTATGAGGAGGAGGGCGGCAGATTTAAGTCTGCCTAGGGGCGGCAAAGAGCTAAATTCGGCCCTGAGGATCGAACCCTGATAAGCATGTTCGATAGCTTTTCCTTGCCTTTAGAGGAACGAAAAAAGTTTCTGACATTAATAAAATGTTTATACACTTTGGCAACTGATGATTTTAGCCCGGAAATCAACTTTAAAGCCAAAGCTTTGCTGGAAAATTGGTGCAAATTTCAAAGCATTTTACTTGCTTCGATTTTTAGCGAGCTGTTTGAATTGTCAACTCCCACTTCAAAATATTTACAAAGAAGTGGGTTAGACTATTTAACAGCCACTAAGAAAATTCAAACTGTAGTTTTAGAACTGCAGCAAAAACGCGAGGATTTTGATTCCATCGTTAAAAAAGCAGCTGAGTTTGCTGCTTATCTGCAGGATACACTAACTCAAGCAAGAAAATTGAGGATTCTCTTCCAGAGAAGAGGATTCCATTAAAGAAGAGAAATCCGCATGAATTATATCGTGATGAGGTGAGGCGACAAAATACACCATTCAAACACTTTGAGATCAATGTGTACAACGTCATTTTGGACACAGCTATCGCCCAACTTAAAAGTCAATTGGAAACGAATCCGTTAAAAGATATTGCTTTGTTAGACGGGAACTTGCCGCAAGATTCACTGTGTGCTTTATCCGCTTACACAAAAGTAGACAAAGCAGATGTTCGCGAAGAACTTATTCAATTTTCTAGGCATTATTATGATTATAATGAACCACTTAAAGATTCTGTAAATTCCATAAATGTGGAGTTCTTCAACGATTTTACTGAAGAAAGTAATACAGAAAATATTCAGTGTCAAAAAGAATCATGTAAAAGGTGCATAATTAGCGGTTATAAACTTTTACATGAACTAAATCTATATGGACCAATGTACCCTTCATTATATGTTGTATATAAATACGTCCTTACCCTCTTGTGCACGCAAGTATCGTGTGAACGATATTTTTCAGTTTTGAAATTAATAAAAAGTCGCTTACGTTCAAACCTTGGACAAGACTTGCAGGAGGACTACATGTTGATTAACATCGAACGCTCATTTAATTACGACTATGATAAAGTAATTGACAGTATTGCTTCTAGTTCAGCAGAACTAGTGCGGTTGCTCAATGTTTGAGTGAAATGGAATGTTTTTGTTATTTGAAGCCTTTTTTTCCCCCACAATTTTGACTCTCATTGAGCAATTTCATGAAGAAAAAAAAAACATTTTGACTTGCACATGACAGTGCATTAAAATGTAAAGATTTTAGTAGGAAATGTGTGTGAACATTTTTTCTCTTTTTTGCTTAGAAGTCACATATGGGTGATTCTCCAAAGACCTTGCATTTTCGACTCACAAACTCTATAAATATAAAAATGCTAAAAAAAATCTAAAAAAATCATACTTACTCTTTGTTAGGAGCTTATTAAGAGAAAAATAGAGGGAACTCACTAAAAGTATGCTACACCCCAAAAAAGGGGGGGGGGTCAATTTTTTCGAACCGAGAGAGTGACAAGAAGCACTAAGCGAGCAAACAAATGAATTTTATCAAAGATTATCAGAAATTTTATAACAATAACAAAGAAATAACTTCAACATGAATGAAAAACTGTTTATTATTGACAAACAAAACTAATTTACAACCTCCTTAAACGAACACTGTTTTAAAAGATGCAGCATCCGACAAATTTAATATTTATAAGAAGAAAGAGATTTACAATCATAAAACAAAATTCAAATTTTTCTAAATGAATCCTTTTTTTAATAAATGAGACTCCTTTTTAATATTTTTAACTAATATTTGGTAAATAAATCCATCGATTCTACCTGATGTTTTACCAGTGCTTTAAAAGTAATGTAGAGTGACATTTCTTGTTTTTTTTTTTTTTTTTTTTTTTGCGCCAGGAGAGGGACTTTTTTTTGCGCCAGGAGAGGAACATTTTAATCAAAAAAGGCTGATATTCCTACTCGGAATTACATAGAAGGTAAATAATGGTATTTTTCTCTTTTAGCCTCTTAACTCAATTACACACTGCAGGCAGAATTATCATTTTTATTTTATTTAGAACAGAAATGTTGGCCAGGAGAGGGACATCGAAAATGTTACATACCTCATTTTGAACTAAAGAATAATGATACGAACAGCAGACACATTCTATAGACAAAATACTCCGAGTCCAAAGCAAAGATGAGAATAAACAGTGTTATAGTACTGCAGATTCAAAATTCCTTCTTTTTGCCTTTAATAATTGAACCAATTTGTAGGCCAGGAGAGGGACATGCAATCTGGGGACAAGCTTCAAAATGATCTACCTGATTATATAATCATTTAAATAAGCTAAAACAACACTATATTGCACTCATAACTATACATAATTCAACACTACAAGTGGAATTTGTGCAATGTTCACGTATAATTTTAAAATAATTTATTTACATTTTAGAAACAAGGTAGGACACGCAAAAAAGGTGACTTTTTGGCTATTCAGAAATTTTTGTAGAAAAAAATAAATGAAAAATTGCTTTAATATGAACTGAATAACCTCACAATAAGTATTTCTAACAATTAAAAAAATAAAAAACTTTCTAGGTCAAATAATTCTTGTGCTGTCCTACGGGGACATCATATTTTTGGATTTTGGAGAATCACCCATATGCGTTTGAAATTTCTTAAGAACGAAAATTTTGTTAAGTTCCCTCTTTATAACTATTATTTTTAATAAAATGTATGATCTGGCGCTTGAGGAAGAAAATGTCAGTTTTCCATGGAATAGCCCTATTGTACTATCACTATCTGTGTAATTTAAATATGGATTAAAAATGTAAAGTATTAAAAGTGAATGTTTTTCTTTTCAATTTCAGAGTTCCTACTATTATATGTGTCTCTATGATAAAGCTTAATAATATTTTAATTTTGAAATGTGGTAGGAGTGAGGCCTATGTAGTTTCGCTTACGTAGTGGTAGTATACATTAAAAAGAAAATAATACGAAGGTGGGCCAAAATGTCATCTTGCCGACTGGGCCAAAGTTAGACAGTCCGCCCCTGGCTAGTTACATACATAGCAAGCTCGTTACTTCGAATTTTTCCAGAGAGAGGGGGTCAAACAGGGGTACTTCATACCAAGGGCAGATTCAGCTTCTGGTGCAGTAGGGGGTTATTTTTGGAAAGAGGGGAGGGGGGGGGGCAAAGCGCAATTTTGGTGCGAACAAGGGGGTATTTAGAGATTGCAGTTTTAAGCTATATTTGACTCTTCAAGGGAAGGGTCATAACCCCTCACTAGATTAGAACCTGCTTCATAGAAATTAAAATAAAAAATCGCTAAAACCACGCCTACTTCAGGGGGGCGATTTCCCTCTTTTCTTCCTCCATTTTTCAAATGACGGGTCGAACATAACTTTTGACAATTTTTTAAACAATCGTGAAAAATTTTAAGACAAAAATAAGAATTATAATAATATAATAATAATGACTGGCTACAGTCAACTTTTGAAATATGATTTGAAAATTAGACAGAAAGTTCACTACAAAAGATAAACATCAGCTCCAGCACTATTAAGAGATTTATTTCCGGATAGTAAAACATTTTTAAAAGTTTACTATACATTATCCAATGACGCCCAGTTATAGCAAATATATACTTACACCATCAGAAATTCTGTAATTTTTTGGATTCAGAAACAGTAAAACGATGAGGAAAAGGGATAGACCGAAGCCTGCAATGACAAACAATGTGAGTAATATAGATAACATTGAAATTTTTTACGGAACTCAGGACACAAACATTTTGCGCAGAACTCTTCGAGTTATTATGTTGTGAAAATCGCGAATTAGTCCAGTCACAGTTACGTCAATGGTCAATGATTAAAACTTAATACTTCAATGTACTTTTTTATTGTCAACTATTTTACGTTTTTTTAACAAAGTTGTTTGGGCCCCAAGTAATCCATTTTCGGCAAGTGACAGTGAATCCCACAGTATTAATATTTTCATTTCGTTGAAAAATTTAAGACTCGCATCTGCATGGAATGACAAATACGCATGCGCGAGAGCTTGTCCAATTTTCGTAAACAACGAAGAATGAATGTAGTCTGCTATAAAATAAAATCTATATCTTTCATCTGCTTATTGTTGGAAGTGGAAGACATCAGCGAGTGTGTATAAAAAAAGGTAGTTGATCGCGGTTGTAAGTCAGAGAGGTATCAAAGTTTTTGTATTTCAAACCACTACCATGCTACATATTGTTTAGAAATGGAGAATTTATCCGAAGATCCTGCTGTCGTCGTAGAGCCTGAAAATGCAGAAGCAAATCATGAAAATGATTTAAAACCTTTCTCGTGTTCAATTTGCTACAGAACCTTTAAAAAGAAGTGCCATCTTTTCGCTCACGGCAAAGTTCATACGGGGGAGAAACCATATTCTTGCGATTTGTGTGACAAAACTTTCAGCAGCAAAAGCTCAGTGACAAAGCATCTGCGTGTTCATTCCGATGTGAAACCTTTCCCCTGTAAATATTGTAGCAAAGCATTCAGGGATAAACCTTCACTGAAACTGCATATTAACATTCATACAGGTGAAAAGCCTTTCCCTTGCAAAATTTGCGGCAAAGGGTTTGCTGATCGTCGAGCCGTGAGTACGCACCATCGGATACACACGGGGGAAAAGCCGTATGCATGTGATCTGTGCGACAAAGCATTTACTTCCAGCTCAAGTTTTACTGTGCACAAAATAAATGAACATTTTATATGTGACTGAAGTACTATGTTGTTTTCTGTTTTGATTTATGACTTTGGATTCAAAGTTTTTTGTGTGAATTTCAGTGTTAAGCAATGTAATAAAGTTTCTTGCTAATTTTGTATGATTTTTAAGTTGAATTTTTTTTTGACCTCATAAATTAAGCAAGAAGCTCAGTGGTAGTGCTTCCATGCCGCAGACCTGCTATTGATTCTATGGTTGGGCGGGGCCGTCTCAGCCTTTAATCTCTTCAGTACAGTGATGAAATGAATACCAAGTGCATTTGGTGACTGAACCCTGCTGGTATATATATTTGGACCACCCAATTGGAACATCTGCCTTGCACTCTGGATCTTCAATCTCTTAAACTGAGATGGCCACAATAGGCCTTGGCCCTAAGGTTCATCAAGAGGAGGGCTTTGAGAAATTGATGTACTACATGAAAGTGGGCATGGTTTGGCTGGTTTTTAGTATGATAAACATTAAGTGCACATCCTTTGCTCCATTCCCCTAGAATAGTTCAAAATAATGGGCCTGCTTGACCCTTGTCAGCTGTTGCACCACTTAGTTTACTTTAATATAAAATTTAACAGCAGTTGTAGTTGGAACACAAGAGACTTTTTGTTACATCAGTGTATGAAATATGTCAATAGTAAGTTTGAAATGTTCCAAGATCAAGGAATTGAACTTGTTTAAAACATCAGTTTATTGAACAAAAAATTAGGCAAAACTTCAGTGATATGGCCCTGGGAAAAATGTAGTAGAAAGCTTACAGATAAAAGAGTGAATTAAGTCAAAAAGTGTGAAAGTAGTGCTTCTGTTAAAGGTTTAAAAATACCACCTATGCTTCTCTGAACTGCAGTTTTTTTCACAGATGGTTATACCCAAGGTCATTGTCAAGCTTTACAAATTTCAAGCTAATCTTGGAAATGAAATAGTGAAAAATCACTTCCTTTGTGGGTTGTAATCATTTGAAATAGTTTACCCAAAGCAGCTGTCACTTGTAATATGGTGAATAGTTTAGGAGGGCTTATGTGATCTTCATTGGCTTTTAATAAATCAACGTAGCCCAGTCTGGCTGTGTTTGTATGTGTTCAAAGCTAGGTATAGTGGATGCCAGTTAATTGAATCGGTGATAAATTTAATCAACCGCTTTAATGAATCAAATTGCCAAACACAGAACAATATCCAGCTTTATTGAATCAAAACTGTTTGAACAACAAGCGGCGGCCACTGTGCTGGCAGCAACGTATACAAGGGAAGGGCATTCGGATCTATTGTCGCTCTCTTGAGAGAATTTTCACCAGTAATTTTGATAATGAAGTTATAAAAAAAAACATAATTTTGAACCATTTTTGATGTGATGTTAGAGCATAAGGAAGGGAGATTTGGGACCCTTTCCTGGTTATAGTTCAAAGATGAAGTTTGAAATATTTATGATCAATATTTGTAAAGTAGGATATGTGGTAAAGGGTGAGTAAACAAAATCAATAATCCCTTGAAAATTTTCTAGATCCACTCGAGTACTAGTCGTCCGTTACATATTCTTTCTTTCTCCCTCTCGGCTCTTCCGGTTGGGTATTTGTTTGCATATATAAATAGGTGTTATAGAAAGATGAACTCTCTACATTCTTGCTTGTCAGTACAGGTTTAGAAGTCCAATAATAGTGTATCAGCCTTCCCTTTCTTATTCTATAAGTTCATTGATTTATTTTTTATTCCTTTCTGCCATTTTTAGGCCTAAATTCTGCATTTGTTCACAGGTCATAAAAAAAAAAAATCACTCCAAACCTAAAATTGCTGGAGAGTTATTAGAATTACTCCCTATTTTGTCTCTGGATATTATGTTGAATTGGAAATAAAAGCAAAGCTACCACACAAAAATAATATTATTAATATATTTATAGGGAATAAAAAAGTTCTTGTTTATATAGTCGCAGAATCAGGGTTCGGCACTGATTCTATAGAAAAAAACCCCCCTGGTTTTTTTCGGGCAGGCCCACTTGAAAAAACCCACTATATTGGTACAGTGGGTTTTTACAAAATTTATTGCACATTGAAAACATTTATTTAGGAAACAAACTAAATAAAGTAGAGTTTTGAAAATATGAGATAGTTATGGCTCACACTACCTAGGACTACTGAAAACTCGGATTATCCAGAAAATTCTTTCAGCGGTAAAAACTTAACTTTTCTTTCAACATAGGGACGTAAAACTTTTAATTTTAAGTCGTTTTACACATCAAGGTATTATTTCCAAAGCATATCTTAATACATCTGTTGTAGCAAAGATTATTCCCTGATACTTGACGAGTATCATTGACACTGACCTCTCAATACTTTTTTTTGTTATTATTCTTTCTTTATTGTATTCACAAAAGGAAATTTCACAATAGCAAAAGATTCCAATTTTCTGATTTTAATGCAAATCAATTTTTCAGCTATTACTTCGGATTAAGCAGAACCTCAGACTTTTGAGACTGATTTTCAAGACTCTACTGTATTACGAATATTTTGATCCATACTGAAACTAGAAATTGATATTGATCAATTTAGTTTGTTATAATATTAAGTCTTGGTCAGTACCTGGTCCAGAAATTGCCATCTTCCTTTCCTGACAGTTTATTAGGTATTAAAAATAAAACTGCAGGGGAATTCACTTTTTTTTGAGTAATTAATCAATAAAAAAAGCAATAATTATTTCAATCTATAAATTCAATTCAGTATCAATCGAAAATATAATACCAATTTAAAAAATTCAATATCACAATGCTTTTTCCAAATTTGTCGAAGATTTTAAAGAGGTCACTTTGGGGCTCCCCTCTTCTCTTCAGGGCTTCCTGATTTTATGAAATGTAAAAGTATGTGTACAGTGTTCGATAGAGAATGATATTAAAATGATTCTTGAAAGAAACCAGGTTTTTCATCTAAAACAGGAACCGTTTTTTTGATCAAAAACCAAGGCAGGCTGGACTTTTTCAAAAAAAAAAAAAAGTTTTTGTCAAACCCTGCTAAGAATCCTCGATTTTAACACATATTTGTCACTTTGAAGGAAGTCTTGAATATATTTTTGCACCCATAGCTCAAAATAATAAAGTAACAAGAACTAGATGAAATAAGTAATTAAAACTAGACAAGAATGTGCAGAACAATGAATAAATAACTTTAAGGAAAAAAAAAAAAGATTTAAATGCATAAATCAAGTTTTTATTTTTTGCAGGCGGGAAGGGTGGGGTCTGCAAAGTTAGTAATTTTCAGGAGGGAGATTTGGACTTTAGGAACTTCTGTTTTAGTTGATCAATTATACAGTTAATCAATGCTGCACCTATGCTGTTTGCGTTCTTACATACTATCTTGTTGATCATTTTCTAAAATAAAATTACTGTCTGATATTTTATCGCATGACTTTCCTCGTAGTTGCACAATGTGTCAGGCCTTCAACCAATAAGTAATAGGCGAATTAAAATTGAACGCATCGGGGAGTGCACCTCTTTAACCTGTCACCCCTTTTTTAAATTGAAGTGTTTGTGGCTGACCCTGTGGCAGAATTTTTTGCAGCTTACTGAGGCAAAGTTTCTAGAACCAATTTCCTTCTGCAACACTAGAATATTCTTCAAGAATAAGTGTATATGCAACCCTCTTACAGTATAGCACAAGCTGTTTATATTTATAAAATTTTTAACATTAGTACTATAGATTCATAGGTTTTTTTGCTGGTGGCTGTTATATATTTTTTTTCTTAGCCTTTTTTTCCCTCCCAATCACAAAAATCTTTCTGCACACAGTCTACTTGATTCTACGACAATGTCGCCCTGTCGGCAGCTTTCTGCCACAGGGGTGGCTGGCGAGTGTGGAGTTCAAAAACAAACAGTAGTCGCAGAATAAGTGATAAACTGCCAATGATGAAGTTACCCAATTTGCTCAATTGATTTTAGAAAACCTCTGGATAGACACATTTGGTGAGATTTTCTATCTCAATTTCATTTGACACTTTGTTTTCGATCAATGAGAAGCTGTTGCTTTCTAAAGATGAAGGAAACAATAAAAAACAAGCATTATAATAATGAAATTATTTACTTGAAAGTACACATTCTAGTTATGTTACACCTCACAGCAGAACATATGTAAAATCATGATTATGGACAGAATACTGTTATTTACAAATAACCGAATAGAAACTAAAACTTAAAATGTGTCAAGTAATTTTAACCCTGTAAATTCCAAGTTGAAATTTCTAAATATTAATACATTCTTCAGAAAAGCACGTAATTGAATTTAAAAAATAAATACACGTTACGGAACGGGGTTCCATTGCTCCATTCCAGTATAATTTATAAATTGAACCCACCCTTCATTTTTTGCAACATTGGAGACACTGTACTGACGATAGATTACACCAAATTATTAGAAGATACCATAGTCTAGTTTCCAAAGTGTGTTTCATGAACCATACTTTGCGGACCCCTGGTGGTCCATCGTATTATCCTGCTAAAAGGTAAAAAGTTGTTGAAATTGAAGGACAAGTAGCAGTATATTTATTCAAACTGAAAGCATATTTATTGGAAATGAAAAATTGTTTACAAAGCGCAGGGAGCAGAAAACTAACCAAACCTTCAATTTTAAGGCAAATTTCACACCTAATTGAATTTCAAATGAATTTTTACTTCCATAGCTCAAAATAAATTATGTTAAGTTATGAAAACTAGACAAGTGCTCTAAAAATGTGCATTGCAATGAACAAATTGAAAAAAAAAAAAAAAATTATAATTATAATAAAAATATTTAAAAATGTAAAAACATGTAATAAAAAATAATTCAAATTTATCTACTAGGGTAGTTGTGCTGCATAATTCCAGCTGAGGAATAACAATTTATGTCAGGAATCGTATATCTTCTCTTTCACATAGCAGCATAAGTATGGCAGAAATTAATTATCTCCATATATTATTTCTCTAAGCCGATTCCTATACCCGGTCGAAACTCACTCATTTCTTTATCGAATTGCAAGAAAATTTATGATTTTGAAGCTTATCTGCGGGCTATTGACGAAAATTAGACCCACCCTCTAAAAAGTGTTGGTTCGTTTTTTATTCGAACTTCAATTTTTGGGCACAAAATTGACTCTATCTAGCGAAATAATTGTCGTATCGTCTTCATTTTGATTTCATTCGAAAGATTAAAAAAAATACGTTCTTTGGAACGTTTCTCCGCTAGCGCCGCGTAACGAGAATCTCGAAAATCCACGTTTAAGCGACTTATAAGCGATTGAAGTTTGAAAAAGTTAAATTTTTTGCTCAACTGTTAAAATCGTTATACCATTGTTGTTCAAATCAATTTTAAATGCGACATTTCAAGCCAAGGCTTAGCTCGGTAAACCTTAATTGTAACTTTTATTGTTTCAAAATACTATGGTAGTTTTGCGATAACGTTAGTATTTAGTTTAGTAGTAGCCTTGGGTATTTGATTTTAATATAGGGTATCACTTTTGTAGTAGTTGTAAAAGTGAACGTGTCTTTGATCTCTTTGAAAAGTTGTCAGAACGACGGCAGTAGATGGCGATGTTGTGCAAATGAAGCCAATAAAAATTGTCGTATTAAATTTTAAGTTTAGAGTTTTTTTTTTTTTTTTTGCGGAATTCCGCACGGGTCATCTAGTCCTGATTTAATCTTTAAACCATGCATGATGATAGGTACAATATTTCTTTGACAAAAAAAATACCAGCATTTTTGGTATTTTAAAAGGTTAATGTCTGATTAACGTATCGCTTCATGTTTAAAAAGATGGGTTACAAAATAATATTGGTAACAATAGCACAGGCGATATCACACTTTAAAATCAAAATATATACAATTACAATCAACTCATTCTAATCCATAATTTTTAATAATCTGCCCTATTTTTGCATGTAAATAATAAAGTAGCAATAATCAATTGGGAAATAGCAAATCAATTGCAATTTTCATCTTAAGATGAGAACATTCAAAATAATCGACAAAGAATGGTAAAATCACATTTTATGCAAAAAAAAAAACTTCAAAAATGTATTTTGAAAAGTATTTTTCTAAACTTCATGGAATAATTGGAACAATAATTGTCAAACCAAAAATACAAATGTGACGATCAGCAACAGACTCTGGGCTGGTCCTAGAAATGAATTTGAAGTATTTTAGATATCTAACAGATTATGCTAAAGCTGTGTTGAACTTTTAAATTGATCAAAAAATTTCACTGCAGAAATTGTCAAATACAGTGAAAAGAGCATTTCAGACTGGATGAGCAGATAGAACAAAAAAAGTTACTGATGAAGAGATCATCAATGGTTTGTTGAATGCATGCAGTTAACCATATCTGAATGGGAGAAAAAAAATTTGAATCTTCTTCAAAGACAAAATTATGTCATAGCAAGAAGTTAAGACTGGACCAAATTCTATAAAAACTTTAGAAATACATTTTTTTTTAAATCAGCAGACCACTTCTATATATTGTTTTACAATGATTATGTCTTCTAGTAGTTCATTTAAAGTTCAATTATCTTTTATAAAAAATAAAATTAAGAGAACAACAAATCAATTTATTTCTTAGTAATTTTCCTTTTTACTATATTCATCACTTATTTGAATCAAGTTTGTTCTGAACAGTTTGATTCAATGCAGCGGCTAATTCAATAAAGCTGAATTTCGTTCAGCTTTTAACAACTTGATTCATTAAAATGGCTGATTCAACTAACCGGCATTCAAATTCATATTTTTTTTAAATAATGTTCAATTTCTTTGAAAAATATACAGAAGTAGAAAAAATAAAAACATTGTCTATAATCCACTAAATGTTTGGTTCCAAGCGTTGCGGATTAAAGGGTGTGAACTAGATATAGGCAATGTTTAAAAATTTAGTTACAAAATGTTAACTTATTTGTCAACATTCAAAGCTTCATTTCTTTACATTTTTCCAGCTAAAAAAATAACTGCAAATAGTTATCGTCTTACAACTCATTTTCAACTTTCACCTCATGAAGCATTAGATGCTGTGAGAAATCACACTCCAGGAAAAATATTTTTGAACAAAATTCACAAGCATAAGGAGGTTCAATACCTGGATGTATTTTATTATGATGAATCCTTAGGCTTTTTGAACTTTTAAAAGCTTGATTACATATTTTGCAGAATTTATTTTTTTCAGCAGTGTGCATTTTTGTATGATTATGTACATCAGTCTTCCTAGTAAATCTTTTATCACAAATGCTACAAGCATACGGTCTTTCAGAGTTGTGTAACTCCATGTGTCGAGAAAGATGAGCTTCTGAGCTAAATGTTTCCTTACATACTTCACATGTATTAGAGTGAGTAAATATATGTCTGTGCAAACTGCTTTTTGTAGTGAACTGTTTCCCACATAATTCGCAAGTATGAGATTTCTCTCGGGTATGAGTAACCTTATGTTCCCTCAAATGCGAAAGCTGGGCAAATGCTTTTTGACAAATCTCGCAGCTATAAGGTTTTTCGCCGGTATGTGTCTGATAATGTTTTCTGCGAGCACTTTTATCACCAAATTTCTTCCCACACACATCACAAGGATAGGGCCGCTCTCCAGTGTGAGTGTAAATGTGATGTTTTAGATCCCACAGTAATCGGAAACCGCGACCACATACATAACATATGTGTGGTTTTAAATGGACGTTCATATGACTAAGTAGCCGTTTTTCCTCAATTGTTTTATGACAAACATCACACTCAACAGTTTTAGGAATAATTTTGGCTTTAGAATGTTTCATAACATGTAACTTAAAATTGTATTTTCGACTAATTACTTTCAAACAAATCGGACATCTAAATGATCCTTTTTGATTGGCATTATTTTTAATTTCAACGTGTTTAGTTCCGTTATGGGATCCTGTTTCAAGAAGCTTTAGACAAGTGCTTAGAATATCTTTGACTGCAATCGTTATATCAGTTTCAACACTCACTACAGAAATTGCATCGTGATCCTCTTTATTGCATTCATTTTCTGCACAAGTTGAAATTACCGATATTGCATCATTTTTAATCATTCCACTTGCGACCTTACATTCATTAAGCTCAAGAACTTTGTCTTCAAAACAGTGAAACGTTTCTTGTGCGATGTCAACATTCTCGGCATCTATGCATGAATTAGCATCATGTTTTAAATTCAGACGAGTCTTTTCCGACAAGTCTAAACTATTGTTTAAAATTTCATCGAATGCATGTATATAAGGCGAGAATGGTTCACCTTCAAAATTTTTACAAGTTTCATTTTCAGAGCTCAGAGCATAAAAGAAATCTCGACCTGTTTTATACATAACCTTTGAAGTAGCACAAGCTATTTCATTTTCCATTTTATAGAACAGGATGAAATGGAACAAGCATGAAATGGAGGGGAATTTTCATAACTGCAATGGGGGAAAAAATTCAAAAACTCAAAGTTTGGTTGATTTTGCTTTTCGCAATTTAAACTAAATATATGCAGAAATGTTTCAAAAAATAAACAAGAGAGAAGTGACAGATACTTTCTGATTCCCAAGTACTGCCACTTTTAACAGCTAAATTATTTTTGAACAAAGCATTATGAAATGAGTACAAAAGAACCTTTTATGGAAAAGCTTTAACTTAATTAAATGTAAAAGTTTAAAAGAACTCAGTTTATATGCTTTTATAAAGTCAAATATAAATTGCAAACTAGTGGATCCGATCTGATTAACAAGAATTTGGCATATGGCAACAAGGTAAATGTTGGCGGGGAATTGGCGAGAAAGCCGCGAAATCAAAACAAATGATTTCGCTGAATTAAATTAACGCTGAAATCTGATTTTTTACAGAGTCAACTTGACTGGGATTCAAATTTTAAAAACAAATAATTGCAAGACTTTTTTGAGAAAAAGTATTACCTTAAAATTAACGAATATTCAAAGCAAATTGTTCTTAATGAGTTATTAAAATTGATGTATATATATATATATATATATATTGGTTCGTGTGTGTAGTCCTACTTACGTAAAAATGTCTCAAGAAAGTTGTTTTGAAAAATTAGAACAACTAATAAATGATGAAAACCGTATTGTAAGTATTAGCTTTTTAAATTTGCTTTCATCACTAATACGTGTTTTGCTCTAAAAATTCGAGTGATGGAAAAATCATTTTTTGCAGCAGTCGCATCAATTGACGAAGATGTACTGAGAGCTCAGGGGAGCTTGGCTCCTATGCTTTTTTTTTTTTTTTTAATTTTATGCTGATTTTAAAGAAAAATATGCCAAGGACTAGTGAACTTTATAAATTTTAAGTGTAGAAATCGCATGAACAAATTTCTACACATAGGATTGTTAATAAGCAGGGTTGGCAAAAACCCGGGTTTTTCTGCAAAAACCCAACCCACCTGGGTTTGTACGGGTTTTTCTGAGCTTTTGTATGTTTAAATTTTATTTCTTATGTGGGTATTGATCTATAATGTATGCATTCATTCGTATAAAAATGTATTTATTAAACTGAAGTTATGAATTGCATTTAATCAATGTCAATCAGGGTTGGGTTTTTGACGTCAAAAACCAGTTTTTGACATGACATGTCGAAAACCTGTCGAAAACGTCAAAAACCTGTCTGAAACTCAAATACAGTGGTTATTGAGGTTTTTTATAAACATATAAGGTTTCTCATCCTGAAAAATATTAAATAAAAATTTGTGCATCTTATCAATCAAGTTTAATAAACATTAAATTAATCAATTTAATGAAAATTATTTCTTATTCTTTTAAACTAACTTGTTTTGCGGTGAAAAAAGCTAAATATTAAATTTTAAATCCAGCTTTTAAAGTAGTTTTGCTCAAATGTTTATAACTATCAATTAGTTATCTTATCAATCAAGTTTAATAAAAATTAATTAATAAATTTAATGAAAATTAATTCACATTTTTAAACGGTCCGAGTTCAAATTAATGTAAATGCATTAAGTTTACGTAAGGTAAATTAACTTGTTATGGAGTGAAAAAAAGTTAAATATTAAAACTTAAATCCAGTTTTTAAAGTAGAAAGGTCTAAAAAAAAGCAACATCTCTGCCGAATTTGTACAGCTGATGGTACAATTACATTCCAGCCCATGTAGCTTAGCGTCTATCGAGAGAATCTTCTCGAGTTTTGGACTCATACATTCTAAACTCAGAAAGACTTGGCATCGAAAAAGCATCAAAATGGGTCTTTTGTTATCGCATGCTCCGCGGGTAAAACGATTTAGATTGGGACTAAAAACCTTAAGTAACTGTTAACTTAAGATGGTTTATTTCATGTTAAGTCTACAAATAATACCAGGTAAATGTGCAGTATGCAATTTCCGCTTTCTAAAATTTAAATTGTAATTAGGTTTACGTTTTAATATATTGTTATTTATAATTAATTTTTATTCTATAATGATAGTAGCTCATTCATTTATTTTATTTTCCACATGTAAGCATCTTGTGGTATCCAAATTGAAGGGCTCGGGAGTAAATAATGGTATCTGACAAATTCTACAAATCAGACTATATTAAAATTTAAAAAAAAATCACTTGTAAAAATTTATTAAGTATACCCAAGACACACAGCACTTAATTAATGTACCCACTTCATTTTTAAAATAAAAAAATCCTGTTACAGTAATTTCTCGAAGCAATAAAGCCATATGTTTGATTTTTTAAAATGCTAGTTACCATTATTTACTCCCGAGCCCTTCAATTATGTTTAGGATTGCTTATTACACTTTATTTTAGTAACGTAAAACTCCAAAAGTTTACTTCAGTGTCTGAAATCAGAAATTATAAAATTCATTTGAAAATGTATTTTGATTATCAATATCAAATTTAAACATGTTTTGGACAGAAATGTAGGTTTTTGTCAATTTATGTCAAAAACCATATCAAAAAGCTGGGTTTTTGACATGACGGTAAAAACCACGGATAAAACCTCTGACTGTCAAAAACTTGCCAACCCTGATGTCAATGGATTAATAATACAGGTCTGTGATGAAAAAATTGTTGCATATTTAACTATTGGTTTCAACAGTATTTTATGTGCTGATTACGGAAAAAATAGTGAAAAAATTCCATCACCCTCAGATAAGTCACAAATTTCGACTGAAATTTGCTTATTTTTAGGGTCTTCAGGTTAAATATGGGCAAGATTTTTCAATATTACAGCCTATATAAGTGTTAAATTTAATCTGAACAATGGAGCTTACATGGTGGACATGTTATTAAACAATGTGAGCATGTTACTTGAAAAAAAAAGTTTTTATTTATTTATTTGAATAAGACAATTAATCTAAACTGGAAAAAAAAATCCATTTATTTCTTCAACAAGACAATTCTCACTCAGTTTGCTCCCTCCCCATTCTTACTGTCCACTAGGCCTCATTATGAAGAATGTAGTGAGCTGTGACTTTGATTGCAATCAGTTACTCAGTGTGGAGCTATAGCCACTCTGAACAGATTGTGCTCTTTTGAAGAAATGGCTACTAGAGGATAAGTCAACTCTCTTAACTATTTCTGTTATATTAGTGGGTCTTAACGGTCAAAAAGCAACAAAGGAACATTTTTAATTTTGTTAAGAAGGTGTATTTTGCATAATTTGGTGTTAAACTACGTGACCAAGATAAATCTTGTGCTCCCCGTATAGTGTAATCTGTGTGTTTGGAAGAACTGAGACAATTGTTTCAAAGTAAGAAGAAATCACTTCGTTTTGGAGTACCCATGATGTAGAGAGAGCCTGAAAATCACAGTGATGACTGAAATTCTTGTCCTTGAGTGCAAGGTTTCAATTTGAAAAATAGAAAAAAAAATTCATACCCAACCAACATACGTTCGGCTATTCGAACTGTTCCGCATGAACCTAACCTTGCCTAATTCCTTCTCAAAGACTTATAATAACTTTGCAACACATGTCCATCACTTTTATGCTCTTTTTAGCTAGGTTTGATTATTTTTCTGCTTTTACTTTATGTTAAAATTTTAAAAAAAATTCAAAATTATCCGATTTTTTGTACTTTTTTCAAAAACTTCAACTTTATTTTGTAGGCAAGCCTTACGTGATAGAAAAAACCAATGCCATTTTTGAAATCAGAGCAAAAAAGTACATAAAGTTTAGTTAACTAAATCAAAACAATTTTTAAAAAGAGTATTTTTGCAGGCCTGTGTAATTAATATTATTAACTATTATATCAATTAATAATATCAACCAAATTGTAATATTTAATGTGTATATTTAAGAAGCTTTAGACAATGGTTTCAGCTATAAACTTTTATCACTTGTCTTTTATAAAATAGAAGAACTGTTGTAAATGGGCTTTCCTACAATACAGCAATATTTAGGGTGTGAAAGTTTCAAAAACTTAAATTTCTACCATTAAAAAATTAAAACCATTTGCACTTGTTTATTATTAGAAATAAACATCTTTTCTCATTAAATAGCCTGCTTCAATATCTAGTCGTGTCATTTGCATGTTTTTTATAAGGCATATTTCAATGCTAAGTGTGTCTGAGATAAGGGAAGTGTCATCCCCCCTCCTATTTTCAAAACCAAAACTGATTGATTTCAGATAGGGAGGGGGGGGTAGGGGGCTCTTAATCATTTTTTTTTTGAAATAATCTTAAGAAAAAACTAGGTTAACATTAGAACTTTTCAAGAATTACAAATTTATTAATAAATGCTTGTCATAATATTTTAGTAGTAATAAATTGCATGGGGACGCATTTTCTTTGTTTTTTTTTAAATCAAAGAAAGGGTTTAGTGCTTCAAGTCAGTGGTATGGTACCTCTATAATATAGCACTTGAAAATCATCATATACTAAATGCAATAGGGTAGAAGAAATGAAGAGCAAAACTTTATTTTTCTTGCTCCAGAATAAAAGCAAAAATTGCAGTAGCAACTATTCCATACAAAAATTTCAATTTCGAGAACTACAAATTCGAGAGCGTTAATTAAAAAATTAGTTAAGATTTATAAATATTATCACAAAAACAAAAGTGAATGTGATTTTGATTGGTAAACTGTTATGATTTGTTATGATTTTTTTCAATGTGTTAATCTGTGTAAATTAAATTTGAAATATGTTTCATTCATTATTTTTATTTTGTCATTATTTGACTTCTGTGTTGAATCAAAATTATCATCAAGCATTAATTAAGCAATTTTTTCCTTCTGCAAGAAGTTTATCAATGGTTCATTTTCAATTTATTTTAAAATGTGAAATTTGCTATCAAAAAATAAATAATAATTTTTGCAACAAAAAGTAGTATCATAGCAAGAAAAATTTTCTGGACGATGACTTGAAAATTGAAGAAATAATAATTTTATAAAATAAATAATTACTCTAAGAAAAATTATCTCAAATAAACCTGATTTCTTACTTATTTTTATATATAATTTAGATGAGATATTATTATTGACTTTCTTCGTTGATAACTTAGAATTAACAAAAACCCGGGTGGGTTTTTGTTGGTGGACCCGCTCAGAAAAACCCGGCGGGTTTTTCTGGGCTGGGTCCACCTTTGCCAACCCTGGTAATAAGTGTGTCGTATAATTTATCCCGAGTTAATAGATTCTGCTGCAAAATTTAGCATCATTGCTTGAATTTAGATACGTTTTTTTTGTAATTGATTCTTATAAGCATTCAAAGTTATGTAAAATCAATCTATGTTTTAGGTCACCTATAAAATTTTGAGCAGAGAAATGAAAATTCATGTTAATAAAGCAAAAGAGTGAGTATATTTATTTGTTATGTTTTTTGTTTCAAACTGTTTAATGTACTTTAAAGTTTGAGATCTGAATTAGTCTGCTTTTTGATCAAGTAAGACACTGAAGTTCTTAAAATGTACGAAGTAAAGTGTTGAAAATGTTTAGTAAAAGTAATATGATTGTTTGTATTTTCTGGTTAGGAGCTTGTTCTATTTTTTTTACATGAGTGTTCAGAGTAATGAATGTTGATTATTGAACACAAAGTAAATATACTACTAGCTGCCAGGGCAGCTAGATTAGCTTCCTGCGGCATGTTGATGCATAACGTCCCCCCTCTCTAACTTTTACCTCATTCTGAAGTTTTATTTGATATAATTTAATGTTCATTCGATTTCAAGACGTACCACGAACGTGGCCCGGCGTTGCACGGGCACTTCGTGCCCTGAAAGTAGTGAGGAAAATGTCAAGAAACTACTCCCCGCCAAGGCGGCTCGATAACAGGCGCTTCACGCCTTTACTTTTTTCCTGTATAAAAAAAATCATTCGAATTATTGAGATGCTTCGCGCCTTCAAGATGGTGAGGAAAGTTTCAGTAAGTTCAGCTCAGGCGCGGATCCAGAGTGGGGTCATGGGGATCATGACCCCCCCCCCCTTAACTGACCAAATATAGCAAAAAATTGCATTTTTGGGACTTATTTTACGAAAAAACTGCCAAACCACCCCATTTTTGCACAAAAATTGCACTTTGACCCCCCCTTTCCGAAAATGACCCCCTCCTTAACCAGAAGCTGGATCCGCCCTTGGTTCAGCTCGCTCAAAGGAGAAAAAGCAGACATTGATACTCAGTTTTTAATATAAGTACCGTATTTTCGGGTAGATAAGCCGCACCTCCGTATAAGCCGCACTTTGCAAAATTCGGGAGAAAAAAAATGCGTTTCATCAGATACGCCGCATCCGCGTATAAGCCGCATAAAACTTTGTCAAAAATTTATTAATCTGCGAGAGAACCCACACCTACTCTATATACTGGTATTGACGTCCTTCAAAAACAATGACAAAGAAGTAGTAACATTGATTTGAAAATAGTGTTTCAATATTATAAATAAATAAAATGTTGCAACATCTTGGCGATAACTGCAACTTATAGTAACCCTGTTCTGCTCCAGTTGGTTTCTTCTGCAACCCTACTTCCCATCCTCACGGCAACGGCTGGCCATTTTTTTTTATTATTTGTTTTTCGTTTGGATTCGTTTTCCTTCATTAGACACATTGGTTATGGTTGATGTTTTTTTTTTTTTTTCTTAATTTATTCCACTTCCTTATGGGATGTAGGAGAATAAAATAACATCTGAATAAGCAGAAATGCTATCGCCCTTTTCAAAATAGATCTTTTCAATGGCTTTCCATTTCTGGTTTTCGATGTCAGACTCTAATTTGTTTTGTTTTTAAGCAATAACTAAACATAACATGAACTTTGAAAAAAAAAAAAGACAAAAAAAAAAAACTTTAACATCGTATAAGCCGCCATGGCGTATAAGCCGCAGGAGTTAAAATTCAGCTTTTAAACACGTATAAGCCGGGGCTTATCTACGCGAAAATACGGTAGATGGCTCTTCAACAAATGAATGTTTCAAAATATTACAAGTAGCTAGCGATAAAAATACTATGTAAGTCGCCCGCTTATGAGTTTCGTGTTTGATTTAGTTAAGCCTTCATTCAAAATTCTCATTTTCATTTTTATTATTGTTTCATGGCATGGCAACCACGTTTTGCAATGCAAGAATGGATTTCATATTTAATCATTTATTAGGCTTAATCGCTTTAAACTTGACTACTTATTAATTGATATCTTCGCTAATTAAAATCGTATAATTATATAGATTGAAACTAATGAAGCTTGAAAAATTACCTATCTATCGGTACCTGGTTCGACTTTCAGTTCATTGGCGTTCAGGAGAAAGAAGCGTGACATAGAAAGATAGTTAGAAAGATAGTTAGAAAGATACTCAGTTTTTAATATAAGTAGATAGTGTGCTTAAACAATTTAACGAAGAAAAATTAACTTTATTTAGTGAAATCCGCCTGACATCCAGGCTCGCCAGCCTGGTTCAGCATGACAAAACCCACCCCGGTTTTTTTTAAGTAGGCCCTTGTAAAAAACCCATTATTTCATAAAAGTTAGGGTTTTCGGAATTCGCTGCATACTGAAAACATTTATTTCAAAAATAAACTAAAAATTATACCTATATTGTGATCAATACAAAGCCAAAATTGCCATCTTCCTTTCCGGACTATCTATTAAGAATTATAAATTAAAACTATATGCAGGGTGTCCGCGCATATGGAAAGTCAGGGAAAGTCATGGATTTCAAATATGATCGAACTTGGTCATGGAAAGTCATGGATTTAGCGAAAAATGTCCAAAAGTCATGGAAACTGACTGTTTATCATGGATTTTAGCGCTCCGGACCGATTGAAATTTTTCCCGCGATCTCAGAAGAACGAAAACACTTCCACCGTCATTCTACTTCGTTAGTGTGTGCAATCTGATTTGTCAATTACAATTTCCAACAACAAGTTGCATTCTGTTGACCAATCAGATGAATTCTCAACGTTAAAACCGTGAGCGGCGAATTTTGTGTAACTGCGCATGTGCGCGGACTCCGTCATCTGACTGAAGCGAGACCAGGCCCGCACCACCAGAGTACTCTGCTTTGAGCATAGATTTTTTTTTTTTTTGAACTATATTGAGTTTAAAAGCATTCTCATTTTTATACTTAAAAGTGTTAAAACAAGATTTCTATGTTTTGTGTGCTCACATCTTCATAATTTTACTATTTGATATTGACGTCATATATTTTGCTGCAACCATTTCAAAATATCATTCTTATTCCACATCAGACAGAACATTTTTTGAAGTTTTGACATTTTGGTATCATCTATTCTACAATGTTCAAAAGAAAAAAAAACCCTCCGTAAATAGTAGAAAACAATAAATTTCAACAACAATGGTTCTGGTTATGAGAGTTTCAAAGTATGTGTTCCTTTTTTTTTTTGTTTATAGCATGTGATGCTTATTCATTTTTATATTTCATACTGCAGTTTTGCAGGATACTAAGTTATTTTGGCTTTTAAATGTTGCTACATCCTTGTAGGTACTCATTTTTTTAATCAAAAAATTGTTGCACGTGATCTTTCAAATATATTTTGTTAAATTATTTTTTTAATTCGCATTGCAGAGAACAAGAATATTTTTTAAAAGCAAAGGTACACTGTCTTACACTCTATATTGATATTTATGCCCTATTTTGATGTCAGTGTCAAATGAAATAGTTAAAATAGTAAGTCATGGAAAATAGTTCGCAAAAGTCATGGAAAGTCAGGGAAAGTCATGGAATTGAAAAGTCCAGGTTGAGCAGATACCCTGTATATGGATTTCATTTTATTTCCAAAATACTCAATTGATTAAAATGTTCAATTATAATTATTTCAGTCAATTTTTAAAAAAAATTTTTTGGATTGTTGTGAATAATGCTTTAATAAATTAACACAGAATCTCTTTTCTATCATCATCATAATGCAAGGATGCCAAGTGAAAAATCTGACTGTTTTTACCAAATGAAATAAGCTGAAGGTAACTAACTAACCAGAGGAATGACTGCATCATATTCCTTGAACTGTAATCACACCAGAATATTTTTTAATACTTCCATAGTATTATTACGTACAATTTTATGTGTCACTTAATAATCATACTAATTTAATTGTTTAATTTTTTTTTTCCAAACTTCTTGAGTCAACCAATCCTAAAATCCACCATATTATTCGTGATTATGTTTATAGTTTATGCTGCCTCACCACACCTCCACCCCATCTTAAAACTTAATAATAGCATGTGAGAACAAATTGCAAAAAAAAAAAAAAAAAACTTTAATGTTCGTTGGGAACCCGAGAAACACTTTTTTCAAACTTTTCGTCCTAAATTGCCATATTTTATGAAAAGAACCTCATGTCTAAATTTCTTAAACATATATTGCATAGGTACTTTTCCTCTAAATTTCCACTTTTTGATATGAAGCCTTAAATTACTATTCATTTCCTCTTACCAAAAGACTAATTCGAATAATAAATTGAATTTAGATTGGTTGGGGCAGCAAAAAGGCTAAAACTTCTAGCAAGCTTCCATCTACCAATTGTCATGGACGTCCATATAGTAAGTTTTAGAGTGGCGGGGGCCGCAGATATTTTCCCCATGGTTTAGCAGTCCGAGAATGGAGATGCATTTGGTCAAGGGGGGGGGGGAATTCTCTTAGGAAAGCCAGGAGATGTAAAATAGCAGGACAATCAAACACATGACAGGTGTCAATTGTCTGTCTGGGCAATTGTCCCTAGGACGATAGGTTCTTGTTCCATCTTCAGATTTTCATGCCTCCAAAGTGTCCTGTTCTTAATTGTGTGATGATTTTATCGTGTGATGATTATGTTGGAAGATCAGTCAAGCCTTGATATGCAATGTGGGATATATATTTGTTCATATCGTATTTTAAGTTCAACAACTTTTTCTTGTGTCCTATCAAGAGTCAGTCTAGAGAGAAATTAGGTCCGTTAAAGGACCCTTCTGAAAATTCAGTCAATCAAAAGGACCCTTCACAAAATTCAGTCACTCAAAAGAGACCCTTCACAAAATTCAGTCACTCAAAAAAGGACCCTTCACAAAATTCAGAACCTCAAAAAGGGATCCTTCACAAAATTCTGTCACTCAAAAACTGACCTTTCACAGAAATCCGAGTTTAAAGAACAATCAGGAATATTTCTTGCCGTAGCTATTTTTCACAAAATTACGAATTAGTTTTCACAAAATTCCAAAATATTTTTCACAAAATTCTAAAAACAGGACCTTAGTCTAATATCTTGGATTGACCCCTGCTTTTATGTATACAGTAACCTTATGTTCATTCTGATTTTATTGTTATTTACATTTAAAATGGCTTTTGTGTTTATTCCAAATCTAGGTTCTTAAATATTTTTTATGAAAGTAAAAAAAATGACCCTGATGCATGCTTAGTGGCTCATTATTTTCTTGCTGGATTCATTGAAAAGGAAAATATGGAGGTAAGCTGGTATTTTTACTAATCTACTTTCTCCTTAGTACAGTCGAACTCGTTTATAACGAGCTTGTATCGGAGGGAAATGAGAATATTTGGTTGGATCAATGTTAAGTCTATGGAACAGAATTCGTTTTTAACGCGCAAGACCCGGTTTTAACGAGCAATTTCTTCTGTCGTTTTTTCTCATCTTTCTAGTCTTATTCCTGTCTTATCTTCTTTTCTTTTTTCCCCCCTGCGGTTCTATACTTTTGTCTGAAAAATTCCACCAGCATTCCAGTGGCATTAAATAAAGAACAGTGTAAAATTGAGCACTCGGATTTAACGACCAACATGTTACTCATGTTACCCTCCCTTCGTACTCGTTATAAGCAAGTTGGACTGTATTAACAAGTTAGATTTGCTATTTAATGTTCATAACACCTGTATGTTATTTAATACATTTATTCATTGAGTAGTTCATTGCTTCTTTTACTAAGCATGTTTTTATTTTTCTATTGAAAAATATAAAGATAAAGTCAGGGGCGTAGTATAGGATTTTGTCGCAGCCCCGGCATGCACCATATTTGCCGCCACTTCTCTTTTCTTCTTCCCCCCTCCCTCCCCCGCCCGAGAAATTATGACATCTTTAATTTTTTACTAAATGAAAACAGGATTTTTTTTTTTTTTTTTTTTTTAATCCTCACCATGTTTTACATTTTAATGTATTCATCCTACAACAGGAAATGCTAATGGAAAAATTCTAATAAATCTTTTTCTAAAATAACTGAAATATGAGAGGTAATATTTTCCTTAAATGAAAACATTTTATGCAGAATAATGTTAAACAGCATACACTTGTAGCATTTCTTAAATCTTTTGTTGAAAAAGGAAAAAGGCTATAATTATAATATACCTGATAGATTTATACTTAAAATTTAAAAAAAAAGGAAAGGAAAAAAAAAAAAGAAAAAACTGCTTTACCTAAAATTTTATTTTTCTACTTTTCATCATAGCAAAATCTATCACAACTCTGTTAATGTCGACTGAGTCGGTTGTTTCATACTCTATAGCCAAAATTGCCAGATTGGATAATCTGAGGGTACTCATGGTTGATCTTAGGCGACTTTTAATTAATTTCATTTTGAAAAACTTCTCTGACAAATAGCATTGCTAATAGGTATTGAGAGAAAGATTTTGAGAACTATGATTATATTAGGCACGGTGACTTCTAGTCACGGTTCTTCTAGAATTTCACTATATATTTTAATAAATCGAGTGGGCTTGTCTTCATCAATTCATCAATATCACCCGTAGCAGTAGCGAAAGTCCTTAGCCTCATACGTTCAAGCTTGAATTTGTTTTCATCAACATCGCTATTGAAATGCTCTAAATCAAAGCTGCTGTCTTCAACGTCTAGCAGCTTGGCTGGAACGAAAAAAGCAAACTTATTTGCCAAATTCTGTAAATACTTAAATCTATCCAGAATTTCTGCCATTATTTTGTCAAAAGAAGAAAATAACTTTCTTCTCAGTTTGTTTTTGTATGTCAGGGCAGCATCATTGCTTCCATCCACCAAACATATGTTTCTTCTTAATTTTTCTGGGACGATCCATTGAAATCCCGAGATCTTCGCACAAAGTATTCACATAACTTATAGCACCCTGTATAAGTTCTTCTCTCTTCTCTGTAAGTAACATCTGCAATGCATTTATTTTATATGTACACTGATGCAAGCTGAGCCCCACTGTTTGTAAATATATTTGCGCATTGTCGACTTCCTGCAGTACAGGTTTCCATAGGCCTAAAAAACACAGAAAAGAAAATGATTGCATTGCAATCAGCAAAGCTCCATCGTCTGTCCGAGTGTTCAAGCTTTCGCCGTTCTCTGTCAGTTTTTGTATCGTTTTTTCAATGACTGCTTGCCAAGCTTCGGTGATTTATAACCCTCTCCAACAAGGTTCTCGTCTTTGTGCGACGAGAGTGATAACATGTCAACGTCAGTGATAACAGACTGCATGCTGCATGCAGACAAGTTTGATTTGAAGGGAGAGGGGATAAAAAAGCTTTTGATGCAGATTTAGTTATACATAATTTCATAGAAAAAAAAAACGCCGCCCCTCTTTATTAAACAAAAATGTAAAAAAAAAAAACGCTGCCTCTTTAAAAAAGAAAAAAATCGCCGCATCTTTTTAAAAAAAAAGGGATCTCAAGTTATTGTTGCAGAATTGCACGCCCCTAGCAAAGTGCCGCCTGGGGCAAATGCCGGGGAGATCAAACTAAACAACATATTCAGGTCTTTCTAAACTTCTGTATAGCAGTAGAACCAGGGACCGATTTATAGAGGTGGATCCAGTGATTGTATAAGGGCCAATTTAGAAGATTCCTTTAAAAGAGTCCTCCAAATTGAGCAACTTGTAAATAGATTATCCAAATATTTAGACTCTTCTTAACATTTTCCTAAGTTTTATGATTTTCCTAATTTTTTTTAGAATAATTCTTGTGGCTTTTTCTTGTCTTCTGAGTTCACATAGAATTTTCGGTTACCGGCAACTTGCTGGCTATAGCTCTCTTGTCCATTTGAACCTTTCTGTTTTGCATTCTTCTCCTTTGTACTTTTAATTATGCTGTGTCATTTAGCTTCTCCTATCTTCTAAATGCAATTAGTTTAAATTTGAAAGACTCATTTGTGGTTTCGGTAGATTATTTTATCGTTAAATTATTTTTGTAGTTTTTATTATACCTGTTGCTAAGTAATGTACAATTTATTTTATTCTTGCTGTTAAAGTTGCAGAATAATTGCTTCTCTGTGTACTGATATCAAATATTTTCCTGAAAATTATGAATATTAATAGTACCAAAACTTCATTATTTAATAAAAATTCAAAACTTTAAAGAAGGCAATAATAGGCTTGGAAAACATAAATAACAAATTTGCTTTTAATTTCAGTTAGTAAAGGTTCTTATCATCCCAGAAGAAAAATTGGAAGAATCTAAATTAGAGTTTCGGAAATTGACGAGTAGTCACATATATTCTGTCAGTAGAATTAGGCTAAAGGTAAGTAACTTGATTTCCTAAACATCTTTTATAATTTCTTTTTAATGACATAATCATAATTGTTTTCATTTAATTTGGTTGAATTGTTTGATTTGCTTGAATCAGGTGACTTTTTCTGGACAATTCAACTAAAATTTTCAGTCAATTTTACATTAAAAAAAATTTGTTGTATACAGTGAAACTTCTCTAATGCGACCACCCTCCGTTCCGCGAAAAACTGGTCGTTAAGAGAGGTGGTCGCTCAAAGAAGTCAACTTAAAAATACCAAAAGAATTTTTCCAAAAATAGAACATAAAATTTTCTACTGTAATAAAAATAAAGAAACATGAAAAATACTTACTTTTATTATTTATTGAATTACTGTACAATACAAGCACTAACACTTATGACTTTTTTAAACTTTCTTGAAACATGAAGAAATTTCAGATTGTTTCATATTTTTTTTTACTTTTAGTGACACAACTTCTCGTTCTAATCTATTTTTCAACTCTGAAAAAAGAGCGCTAATTTGGACATCTTTCATGCTTTCATGAATTCTCCTCTCTTTTTCATGAATTCTCCATAATAAAATCTATTTTAAAGAAAGCTGCTGGGCTGTCATCGTAGGTTCGACAGGTGGAAGGATGTAGTCTGATGGACTTCGTTTTAACACTAGCGTACACGAGAATGGTTACAGAAGTGCACTGGCATTTCTCTTGCATGCTCCTTAAATTCGAACCAAACGCGCTTATCCTACTTAGAATAGAAGACCCTAGGGATTATCAACAGTGTGACTTTTCATGTATCACCCCTTCCTTGCACCTGACCTGTTGCTCATCAGTAAACAATGCGTCAAGTTCGACTGACCAGTTTGGAAGGTGGATTTTTCTTCTTCCTTTCTTTTTTGTGGTGAAAAGAATTCAGGAAAATTTTTGGACAAAGGGTCAGACAGTGGTCGTTCATGGAGGTTTGGTTTGGGTTGACTGGTCGCTTCCAGAAGACTTTTTACATTAAGTAGATAGGCGGAAAAATCGGTGCTTTAGGAAAGTGGTCGTTAACAGAGGTGGTCGCTAAATAGAGGTGGTCGCTTATAGAAGTTTCACTGTAATAACATTTTAAATAAAAAAAGAGAAAGCTTTTTAATGATGAGCACATTAAACTTGAAGAACATTTTCTGTATTACATTATATCAGAGGTCTGCTCAGAATAATTTCAAGTCCAATAACAGACCCTTCATAAAAATTTGATCTAGCAAAATGGACCATTCATAAAATGCTGATCAAACAAAACGAATCTTTCACAAATTATTTATTAAAAAGCAAATCTGAAAAAATATCACATATTTTGGTGTAGAAGCAAGTGGTAAGTCCAGGCCCGGACTGGCCATAGACTTGACCGGGAGATTTCCCGGTGCGCCCTCCCGAACCGCGCCCTTCTACTGTTTTCACATGTGTTTGCTTTTTTTTAAAATGTTTCCTGGGCTTTCTATATCCCCTCTTATAAAGAAACGCTATCTCATACCCTACTAAAGGCTGTTGAGTAGACGCCCTTTCGTAAGCAGGGAAAGCAGTCTACTGTGCTCCGCTATCTACTGTAGCTCATCTTTGCTCCCTAAAGTCACTATCCCTACACTCCTGAGAACAAAAGCAGACCCTTGTTGTTTCCCAGAATCTCCTGGGCGTTTCCTCAATAAAAAAGGGATGTGAGGGTGAAAGTGACAACACATATCAATGGTCAAGAATACGAGTAGAATGGTGAGATTTATTGACGGTACTTACGTCTTGTTCTTGTCTCAGGAGAGTGCTGTTACGTGAATCAATGAGTCATTTGGGTTAGATTTTAGCATTAGTGAAGAAGTGATTTTGAAGCTTCAGAAAAATTGAATACCTTATAAGAACGAATCTTTTCAACAGTATGTTTCTCATTTTAATTTTCTTTTTCTTTGTATTCTCTACTAATAATAAAGCTGAAGGTGGGTCCGTCTTTCTTTCTGTCACGCGCGTAGCGCCAAAACCGTTCGGTCGATTTTCATGCCACTTGGCACAAAATTAGTTTGTAGCATGTAGTTTTGCTCCTCGAAGCGATTTTTCGAAAATTCCATTTCGTTCTTTTTCTATTCGAATTCTTAGCGGAAATTCGATAAAATAGTGAAGAAATATTTCATACACATTTTCAAGTCTTATGTCATTCGAAAGCTTGAAATTTTCTGCACAAAATGAAGTTTTTTCGAAATTTCTACGATCATCAGGAGAGCTGTAACAATTGTTTTTAGAATCCCGGAATTCAAGGCTTATCTTCAGTAAAGCAAGCCAAACGATTCTAAAATGGTTAATGAAATGAATTATTTTATCAACGGAAATCAACTTTTAATGTTGTTACCATGGTTACAATTTGTTTCGTTCTTTTTCCATTAATAATTTTAAAAATGTATTTGTTTTTGTAGCAATCCAAACTCCAAGCCTTATTAAAATTAGTCAAATGAAATATAATAAAATCGTGATAAGATGGCACCTGTCAATCAAATGAGAAATCGAGTCCTTTCTTTAAAAAAGGTAGAGAAGGAAGAAACTGACGCGTACCATTTTTGTGAGTTTAGAGATATTTTGGCGATCTGACGAGTTGTGTAGAAGAGGGAAACATTGTTTAACCAAATGAGGTCAAAAAAGAAACATGATAGTAAACCATTCTAAATTTATCGTCTGGCAAAACATAATTTATTTCCTTTTTTTTTATTTCAATATAAATTGCAGTAAATGGCTTGAGTGAATGAATTTGGCTTTTAATTTATCATTTGCTGGTTGATGTTTGTCGATGTTTATTGTTTTTATAATCATGGTGAAGAATAATGCACGAAATTTCTATTATTTTGTTTTTGAAGTTAGGAAAGAAAACTTTCTTCTTCTTTTAAACTTTGGTAAGATTTCTGTAAGCAGCAAAATTGTTCTTATTTTCTCTTTTGGCTTATTTTTGTGCACCTCCCCTTTGGGTTGCATTCGAATTCCCCCAAGGGGGTTTTTACCCCTTTTATGGGGTAAATCAGTGTTAATTTGAATGCAGACAAAAGTTATATGAATTGGTGCGACCACTTGGCGAAATATAGCCAAGCTTTTAGTCACCAAGTGTTTGACGCGAATTTGGCGACATATCGCCAAGTTGGCGGCAAATGTGGCGAAAAAATTTATTTTTTTATTTTGGTTCAATTTGGCGCTATTGGCGATATTTTGCGAAAAATCCACTGAATGATGTTAAAATCGGCGATATTTAGGATATTAATCATTGTAAAACCTTTTTTTTTTTTTTTTTGGCATTGTTTTGTGGCAAACTAGGGATGTAAATGTTTGAATTGTTATCTTGCTCACTCCAAGCACTATTTTAGCATTTAAGGCATCTACTAAGAAATTTACACGTAAAAGGAAGTAGTGTGGGGTCCATGCCAAATTTTTATATCATTCTTTGAAAGAATTATAGTTGAATTATAACTAAAATAGTTTTTTTTTTTGCTATATCAATTTTTTACAAATGAATTTTTAAGTTTATACCACGGGCAAACCTGTGCGGGTACCGCTAGTAAGAAAATATTTTCCTGGATGTATAATCCTGAATTATAGAATTACAATACATGGATTTATAATTAGTTGTTATAAGACTTATGAGTTTCAGTGTGATGATTTGAAAACTATTACAGTATACTCTCGATTATCTTCGAGCATGTTATCCATGATGCGGATTATCCGCAAAGATCTGGTGTAATTTAATTTGTTGTTTTTGCTTAATATTCCTTACAGAAGAGTGCGGCGTACTTTAGGGAATAAATTGTTGGACATTATCATAGGTCCTATCCCTTTATAGATCTTATGTGCTTCACAACTTAAAATGCAAATAATTCTTAATACTGTACCTATCTTCACTGTTTGTATCATGTTTTAAGTACAATACAATCATTTTTTAGCAAAAGACAATAAAGACCATTTTTTTCTTCTTTTCCCCTTTTCAAGCTTTTTTTTTTCGTTGTCCGTGATACATGTGCCATCCAATTCCGCGTATAATTGGGAATATACTGTACTTAAAAAGGTAGTCAAGATCTAGTCAGACCCTGAACTTTTTTTTTTATTTCTTATCTCTCTCTCTCTTTCTTTCTTTAATATAATTGTTTTTTGTAATGAAGACTCTCGCGCGCACGGGCGCACTCAAAAATTTTTCGTAACTTAAGGACAACGATAACATGAAAATGAATAGAAATGTTTGAAATGATTTTTAAACATATGTACTTTTAAAATATAACACTTTGGACAGCTGGCATTTCTGAAATGAAGTTTTAGACATTAGATCTAGATCCTGATATACAAATGTGTGTGGGAAAAAGTATTATCCTGAAAGTTTTTTGTTTTCTTCTCCAAGAGAACAAGAAGCTTGAAATTTCAATTTAACATGTACGTGCTACTTTACATTTTAATTATAATTTACATTGAACTCACAAATGTGAAAAAAGGAGGCAAAAGGAAAAGCAAAACTAATGAAAAATTATACAACATGGACAAGAAATTTGTTCGCTCTTATTTTTTCAAATTGAAATCTTTGATTTTTGTTACAAGAGTTAACTCATTCATTTATTCATTATAATGATAACAATATAGCAATGTATATCATAGATATAAAATGATTTCTCAATTAATTTAATTTTTAAGCGTTTCTTAAGTCTCTCAGTATCATCAAATTGACATTTAATACTACAAAGTTTCTCTTCGGGTGCACCGGATAAATTCGAGTTCCATCAGTTGCATTTTGCTGTAGCTTTGACCCAAAATATTTACTATGTTTTTATCATTTTAGTAAAAATACTAATAAATTAATATCGAATTTGAAAAAAATAAATCTGACTTTAAAAAATAGACTAAAAGACTTTAGATGATACTTATATGTGTTTTATCTGTACAAATATTTTAAAGTCTTAGGATTTTAAAGTCTTAAAAAAATAATAATGAATTTTAAATAAATAAATAATAATGAAAAAAAACAAGCTTCTGTATTTACGGGGGTTTTTTGAAATGTCCGTTTTAAATTCTTAAAGTACTGTGGAGGCTGAATCGGCGCCCTTCGACTCAGCCTTCCCACGCCCTTTCGACCACCCAGTCCGGCCCTGGGTAAGTCACTAATGTAATCGAATGCAGTGCTTGTAGTTGGATTCTTTCAGAGAAGTTAACAACCTAAAAGTCAGTTGTTTTGTTTTAATAATTTTGCTTGTTTGATCATATGCAAATCAAAATGGTTTGCAGTGATGTTGCTGTTTTAGATTTCTTTGAAAATGCAGAGTAAGAACTCTCAGCTTTCATGACTTAAACAAAAAGAAAACAATAATAATAGCATGTATCTGAGATGTGAACTAAGAATTGTGAATTGAACTTAGAACTGCAAGCATTTAACTAGGGTTGGGGAAGAAATGTGATTGCTTCAGATAGTGTTACCAGCTTTTTAAAATCATCTCATCTATCTCTATCAACTGGACCAAAAGTATGCTTTGTAGCGACTTGATGGGAAAATAGTCCCAACTTTTTACCAGGTTGGTAATAGTTACGCTTTGGCAGAACTTAACTTGCAAGTTTCCTTGCACAGGGTCAGTGGCGCAGCAAGAACAAAATTAAGAGTGGGTGAATACATTTTACAAGCCTCTTGTCCCCAATTTTAAGATTAATTGTAGATCAATTCAACTGTTCTGTGTAAAAAAACCAAACTTCTTGTATGTGTTGTAAATCATAAAAATTAAAATATTATAAATCTAAAAATATATTTAAGAAAAATACATACAATGTGAAATATTTACATATACTTTGGGGTAGTTGGAACTGCTTTGAAATGCTTGATATATTTAATTTTTTCGCACAGTATTTTGATGAGCTAGGAAATAAATTAAGATAATAAAGCTGCAAATAAATGCTTATTCATTCTAAATTTTATTGGTATTGCCCTGTAAAAAATCAGCTGTGCTTTAAATCTAGATGTTTCACCTATTAGTGCACTTTTTTTTTTTACAGTTGATGTGTTTTAGGAGAAAAAAACATGGACTTAAAATCAAGAAATTCTTATTGTTCCAGATAGTGCAATACAAACTGGAACATTTTTGTGCAATATATTTGCACAAAAGTGCATTCATTTGTGCTGAAGTTTGATGTTGCATATTCTTCATTTTCATTTTTATTATTAACTCTTGTTTATACTTTCAGGATGAATGTGCCTTGTATACGACTGATCTTTCATATAACAGGAACTCTGAAGAAGTAGAAAAGTAACTTGCAATTTGTTTGTTATTCAATGTATTCATTTTAGTCAATATTTCAAAGTTTTTTTAATTTAGAAATTTATGCTAGGTACTCTGCAATAAAACATCCAAGTGTCAAAGTGCAATCACCTACATTTAAAGTAGATTTTGGGAAAACTGAAACAAAGAACAGTGGACTAAAAACACAGGTAATTTATTTGTATATTATTTTATTCATACTTAAATTTATTATTGCATTTTACTTTTAAGCATTCATAATTCATTAAACTCTTACCAGGATTTTAGGGTAAAGTGTCTACCCATGTAAACCAATTTATGCAAATTGTGATGAAAAGTTTTTGAGGGGAAAAAATATATTTGTATATGTGTGTGTGTGTAAAATGGAATTGTGTACTATAAAAAAATAAAGTAATAAATACAAAAGGAATAGTAAACAAATAAATTATTTTTTGAAATAAATGGAAGATTTCAATGTTTATGTAATATAAATTAATAATTTACCTCACTGGTAAAAATATCAGAAAAAAAAGTTTCCTTTCATAATTATTAATTTTTTGTGCCATTTACCTTATAATATTTAAATGTGTGAAGTAAAACAATTGAGGAGGCTATAAAGTATCAAATTAAGTTCTTAATTGTATGTTTTTGAAGTTCATATTGATCATTTTGTCTCCCCAAAACTCTTTTTTGGATCAGAAAAAACAAAAACAAAATCTATATTTTTATTCATATGAAAATATTACTGTATTTCTGTTGTGGGGGTTTTATGCAAATTTAAATGCAAAACTGTATTAGTCTGCATTGTGTGAATTCTTTATTTTATCATTGATTTATTTGTAGTTGATAGAATCATTTCATGTTTAATATTCATTTGTAAATTATGTTACAGAATGCAAGTTTAAGTAATGGTAGTGTGACATCCGTGTCACAGAAAATTGGTGGCAAAATGGAAAAAAATGTATCAAATGTGGAATCAAATGAGAAAGTTGCTGGTGGATCTGCAACTGGTACCTTACCTAACATGAAAGGGAAAGTTACTACTGAGGTAAGTTTTAACCAGGTTTGAAGAATCTATCATTACTTCTGGTAAAAAGAAATTAATTACAAATAAAGACTTCAAAATTGCTCTAAAAAGTAAAAAATTATCCCATTCCTTAAACACCATCACCTAAGTTTAAAAGCTTTTGTGTGACGGTATCAATGTGTTGTTCGTAATTTTTAAATGGTTGTTGAAAAATGAGTATGTATGTAAGGTGGATTCCAAAAAAAGCTTTTTACATGGAAAAAAAATAATTAATTGACTAAAGAAATGCAGTATAAAATTCTTAGAAATAATCAGTGTAAAGGAATGTTTGTGCCAAAAAATGAACTAAAATAGAAAGTGGATGTTGACTTATGGAGGTTTCTGTCAGTGTGTGTTAAGTTAAAAAGGTTTTCATTTAATTGAAATTAATACTGGCCCGACTGTTTTAAATTTAAATATTGACTTACCGAGGTAGTCGAATTACCGGAGTTTCCCAGTATATATTTTAATATTATTTTATTTTGAAGTTGAATCATACAGATCTTATCATGTATCAGGTCGGGCTGGGACTTTCACAAAAATAAAATATTTATGCATTACTTTCACAGAAATGGTAATATGATAAAAATTCTGGATTGGTCCTTGGGGTATGCAATCTTAGAATCAACTCTTATTTTATTGACCATCCTCCAGAGCAGCGAGAGAAACCGCCTTCAAAGCAGCCTCATATGAGTGTCGCAAGTGCATTCACTAATAAAGGGGAAAATGGAGCTTTTGTTGACACTAAGATGCCTTTCTGGGCAATATTCTGTCCCCATTCTTGCAAAAATAGAACGGTGAATGTAAAAATAAAAATGAAACTTAAATAGAAGCTTTTTGAAATTCTTTACACACAAGTTTTCTTTAAAGACTGAAATTCTAACTTATTTTAAAATAAACAAAAAAAAAAGTTTTATCTTCTTGTTGGTAATATTTTTATTCAAATGATGAAATGTCTAAGCTTGTGGATGTACAAAAAAAAAAAAAAAAAAAAAAAACACTTTTTTTTTTTTTTAAGGTTTCAAAGAAAAATGTACTTGCATCTCTCTGGCAAAAGAAGGAAGAAACATCAAACTCTGAGAAGAAAGTTTCTAAATCAGAAGATAAAGCAAAAAAGGTATGGATAATTTTTTAATTTATTTGAAAATTATACATATATGAGTTTTAAATACCCTGATTTTATGGACTTAGTAGATACATTGATTTTGGAGAACCTCAGTTAGTTACAGAGTTGGCTGAAAGGGATTGTATCTCTCTTCTATTTTCAACATAACATTGATTTATATTTGAATGTTTGTTATACACAGTAGTCTTCTTGTCTTAAGTGTCATACTTATTGGCAGAGCACCCTCCATGTTGTAACATAGCAGAAACATGTTCTTACAGATGTTTTCTAAGTTTTTACAATTCAGAGACGTTTTGTGGCAAAACATCTGCTGCAATATAGCTTAGAATTCAAGTGTGTTATGACATGGAGGGTGCTCTCCCAATGTTTTCACTCTTGAGGCTTCAAGGTACCCGTTAAAATTTACATTTACCCATAATTAACACAATGTTGAAAAAAAAAAAAGTTTATGCTGATTTTGAACTACTTTGTGAAATTAAAATTATAGGTACCACAAAAATTGCATTCTACATAGTTTATTTGGGCCCTGCTTCACATTGACGTAAAGCAGAAAAATAAAGCAGAAACGTGAAATGGATTACATAGTGTTCCTATGGAAAGTACCCGGATTTTTGGTTTCTGCCTTCAGTTTCGGTCGCGTTTTGCACTGATGTGGAGCAAGGCCCTTTCTCTTGACATAAGCAAAGTTGTAGCTTAAGAAATGAGTAAAGTCATGGAAATAGTTGGACGGAAGTGATGTCAGATTTGCTAGGCATTTTACAACAACTTGGTAATTATCTCCTCAAACTTGAATCCAAGACTAATGTGCCACATTACATAATTCGCATAAATGCAACTAAGTTTTTGCTAGTTTATTTTATGGGAGAGGAGGGCACATGTGAACAAAGGATATTTTACCCAGTTAGATGAAACTTTTATGTTTCCAAAAACAGGATATGTCAATGGTACGCACTGATGATATTCTGGTAAAATTACCGCAATCTACAATTTTAGATGGCACATGTCGAGCTGCATTTCTGTTTCTTTTTCTGTAAAACTTTAATGCTACAATGTTTGTTGAATTGAGTTAATTAATCATGTTGAATACATATTTTGATATTTTCATTGTAAGTGTTTCTTAATCTGTAATAAACAATATGCTTAGGTGTATTTTATACCATTTATGTATCTGTGTTTACTTGTGCCTCAGGTGTGTTTACAACTGCTCCCCCCCCCCTCCTTGTGGGGCAGATGTGAACAAAATTTAACACATTTCAGACTTTTTTTTTCGCTGGAATTCAATGTTGAAAAAGAGAGGTAACTATCTGCATGAAAATATTAGCAAATGTTTGATTTATCATGTATAGCACTTGTTTCTTTTATATATCAAATTAATAATGAAAAACGTACAAAAATGTCATTTTGGTCACATGTACCCCCTTTCCCCTACCAAAAAATGTTTATATGATGCTGTAATTTGGGGGGTGACTTTTCATGAAAGATTCGGTTTCTTAGAGTAAAAATAATATACATTTAATGTAAATTGGTTTCAAAGCACTTTTTTTAAGGAAACAGGTCTGCTTTTTAAATTAAAGCTGGCATAAGTAACCTGAGCTGAGCTTTTTTGGCTTACCAAAAATTTGTGAATAATGACATTTACCAACTAGCCTGAAAAAAGATGTGTTTCCCCAATTTTTTACTGTGCACTAAACTTAACATTGGGGGTTTTCACACCAGGCTGAACACTCAGTGGGAACATCTGCATTTGCACCACTTGGTTACGACAACTGAACTGCGCACCGTAAGCCTTCACTTCCAGGGGCTTATTAAGCCACTGTATTTAGTTTATTGTAACTTTAATTATTGTTACTTCATTTAATTTTAATAAACAAAAGCAAAAAAAGGGTTATTTATGTAGTTACATTTTCATTTATGATGAAAGAAATCCTATATTTAAAAAATGGTGTTTATATTATAAGGGGTTGTTTTTTCCTTTTATTTTAATTTACATGTTCTTTATTAGGCACCTGCAAAGAGCATTGGCAAAAACAGCATAATGAATATGTTTTCTAAACAGGCAGGTGAGTTGTGTCCATTTTTATCTTGTTTTTTTCTTTTAAAATCATCTTATGTATACCTTTTTATGTTTCGTTTTGATTAAAGATCAACAATTATGCCACTAAACTCTTTGTCAATTTTTGATGAGATTGAATATCCAGATAAATGAACTGATCCATCTTTGGCAAAGCTTCTAAATTCTTCTGTTTTAACCCCCTCCCTCCATTTCCCCCCACCAATTTCCCTACTTCCTGGCTGGAAGACAAAATCTTTTTCTGATATGCATTCTTCTTTTCCTCTACTTCCCTTCTACCATGATTTTTTTTTTTTTTTTTTTTTTTTGAGATAATGATGTAAACAGAGGACTGAATAATTTTTCTTGAACACTGGTACCAAACATTTAACATTTTCATATGATTGTAATTTTTTTTCTCCTGATTTTAATGCTACCAATTATCAAAGCATTCACTGACAGGAATGACTGAAACAGAGCTCTTAACTGATCCATTCTCTCCCCCCCCCCCCCCCCCCCCAGAAAGCCGCTTTTTTATTTCAGGTGCTTTTTACTTTCTTTTATGTAATAAAGGAAGTATTGTAATCGCAAAAAAAAATTCACTCAAATTCGGGTCTAAATTTGGATTTTGCTCTCCCCCCCCCCCCAAACGAATGTTGAGCAGTTTTTTTGACCTGTCAGCACATGCATAATGTACCTACCAACATATAATCAGCCGAAAAATATTTTTCAACCACCCCTGAGTTAATTACGACGAGTTTTCTCGTGACATCTGTATGTGCGTATGTATGTATGTCGCATAACTCAAAAACTATATGCCGTAGAAACATTTTTTTGCATTGTTTCGTGGCAAACTAGGGGTGTAAATGTTTGGATTGTTATCTTGCTCCCTCCAAGCACTACTTTAGTACTTAAGGCTCTTACTAAGAAATTTACACGTAAAAGGAAGTAGTGTGGGGTCCATACCAGATTTTTTTTTCCAAAATCCACTTTTCCTTCAAAATTTCAGTTTTATTTTTAATTTTTCATGTAACCTCTTTTATCTATTCGTTGTGTTTTTCCTTAAAAATATCAATGTTGTACACACCCTTAACTACAGTAATATATAAATTTTTAATCAAATATGGGTATGACGGTTTGTGTTAGAAGCTACTGATTTGGTGTAAAAGTTTAATTTGAGGCAAAAGCAATTTCACCATATTACCTTGCATTAGCCGGCATGCCTCAAAATTGGATTTCACTACAAAATTGGGTGTCACTAGATTTTCAATAACCTTTGCCTGAACCTTTCCGGCACACTCAAAAAACTGAGGTTAGAAAGAAAAATAATTTTTATTGTATAAGAGGATATACTTGAAAAACAACTTGAAAAATAATACAAGTTCTATACTGCTGAGCAAAGCACAGAAGAAATATCTGCACTTTTTATCAAAGTTGAATTATTTTCATCATTTAATTCTTTATAATATATATTACCTAAATACATATTTATCGTCATTTGTCGACGAGAAATATCAAAATAAAATTTCTGAAAAGTGGCATCTAAATGAAATACATGAAGGCATAAAACTTTAAAAGTTATTTCTGATTTTCAGGATATCTGCAGATACAACTTTTGTGCTTAGGACAGCAGTATAAATCATTTTATTACTATTAACAAATGGTTTAATTTTGTGCAAATTTCCAATACTTTCTTTTTAATAAAGTATTGCAAAGTAAGGCACCATCAAACCCTCATGATTTTTTTCATCTCGGGACACCTGAAATTTATTGATTTTGGTTGCTTGTATTGGATTTTTTGGCACAAGAGCCTCAATATGTTATTTTGGGAGTTTTTTATAATTTTTCTTTGTGGGGTGGTTTATTTTATGGTTGAAACTGAGCGGATAAATTTACTTTTGTTCTGTTGCAAAATGAATCTGGAATTATCCAGCATCCCGGATAATTTGAATTTTATGGCATGCTGGTCAATCTTACTTTTTTTCGCCATCCCCCTAATTCAGGGTAGTATGGGAATAAAAAATAATTTTTAGCCAATTAATTGGTTTAAATTGCTGCAAAAAGAAAAGGAAAAGAAAAAACTAAATTAGCTCAAACTAAAGTTTAATACTCTTAAAATGTTTACAAAACCTCTCAAATATTTTTCCTAAGTTTTTACTATAGTTCTCATTATTGTTTTCAATGTTCAGTTTTTTTTTTTTTTTTTTTGAGATAAACCACGTAATGATATAATAAAATGAAAATTTATTATTGAATGTTTTATTTACAGTTTTTTTTTTTTTTTTTTTGAAAATTTAAAACAATCAGTATTATCTTATTGCCCCGAAATCCATTACGTTCCTAAAATCTATAACCTCAGGGCTCAAACTAAGAGGTTTTTAAGTGTTCACTTGTATCATGCTTTAAGGGTAAAGTTACAAAACAAGATAGCTATAATGTATTATCTACTCTTCCAGTAATTTATTTCTTTCAAAATATTTAATCTTGAAGTTAATGTATGTGTTTTGAAAGATTTTTGATGCATTGTGTTTTAGCAAAATATTTAACTTTCATTATGGAAGTTTCTATTTTTCTACTAATATTCTGTTGTAGTTTTACTAGTTTTTCTACTTGACCAAAAATGTAAAAAGAGTGTTAATCATTTGTTCGTAAAATATTTTTGTTCTTCTCCCAGAATAGATTTTTATTGGTCGTCTTTCAAAAGCTATTAGTTTTACAGCAAGGTATAAGTCTGTTGTTTTATTTCCTGCCTGTTTCAATGATGCATTTGAAACATTTTGCTGAATTTTTGTTACAGCTCATTATCTAACTTTTTTGGTCTACAATTTTAACAAAACGTGCATTAACATACCTTCACAGCTATGCATTGTTTAGAAAATGTATTTAAAGTACATTTTAAAATAATTTATTTCTTTGGTTTTTATTATCTTTCCAATATAGTAAAATATTTGATTTTTTCAGAGAAAAATGTTTTAAGTATGAAAAAGAGTGATTCTCCCTCATCACCTAAGGAAGAAATAATAACTCCAAAGATGGAAACAGAGGAAAATTCTCCACCAACCATATCTAAAAAGTCAAATTCACAAAATGCGAAATCATCACAAAAGAGAAAATCCAATAAAAGGTATTTTTTATTAATTATTTCCCTGGCTAAACATAACGTTCGAACATTCAGGTTATACAAGTCTTTAGAAAAATCTTCTTAAAAATAAAAAATAGAACTTTGGTTGATGATTTTGAGATTGGTATAAATGTGATACAAAATCAAGACTAAAAATATAGTTGCCTGAAAATACTGCACTAAGTAAATATCCTGCCAATCTCTTTCCTTGCGTAGGCTTCTCTATAAGCATAATCTTATTGAGTCAGTTAATTTCATTGAGTTCCTTCCTCAACAATTGTAGCTTTAACATAAATTTGTATCTTGGCTGATATGAATTTTGTAATTCATTTAGTTTACATCTGCATTTAATAAGTACATGAAATCTGATAATTTCATTAGTATATACGTAAAGAAAGAAGTAACTTCATAAAAATAAGATTGGTAGGCATCCCTATATACAATGAAAGAAGAATTTCTTGAAAAAAATATTTTTATCCTATATTTTGGGCATACTCCCATTTGAGAGCATTGGCGTGTTGCATGAAGTTCTCTTACTAAGGCAACTAATGGATTGCGCTTTACGGTTTTGGCTATAATTTTGTATTTATGCATAAATAGTTGATATAATTGATGCTGTTGGTTACATTTACATAAATTTCAAGTGGTAAATAGTTAAAAATAAATATTAGTAGGAAAAAATTAAAACATTTTTTTTCAATACAAGCTATACAAGCGACTAAATGCAAAATAAGTTTCCAAATTAAAAATTTGTCAATACAAACAATAGCCATATAGTACCATGTATAATAGTTATATAAAAGCAAATTACCCCATTAAAATAGTCTTTTCTTCTTCTAATACATTTTTTTACCTTCATATCTGTAGTAAGTAGGGAAATTATTCATGTAAAAATTTTTGACTTCCGAAGCACATTTTCTTGTGTACTTTCTAGTGACTGGGAAAGAAATGTCGTACTAACAGATTGCATCCCCACTTAAGTGCTTGAGAAAAGTTGTAAATATCTCCATTTCTAAGTACAAAGTGCGTTTGCCTAAATCACTTTGTCCCAAAACTGGAGGCTGTGTGGAGGGAGGAGACAAAAGAAGAGAGCAGTTGAACAAGTTTAAGATTGAAATGTCATCAATTAATTTTTACATGCGTCAATAGCAGCTCATAACAGTTATGAGACTTTTACTTCGCACTTTACGGAACTATTAAAGCAGTAAAGAATGAGATTTTGTATACCGTAACTCCTTTTTCCCGATCAGGAACATTGAAGTTTGGTAGCTTATAGATAGCACATTTTCGAGGGAAATTTTTTTCTGTCTTGTTCTGTCTTCATCAACATGATCCTTATTAATTATTATTCTCAAATTTTATAACCAATCCGCTTTTTTATAATTTTGTATCATTTTTTAATCAATCTTCGTAAAAATCAGCAAAAACTGACATTTTTAAGAATTTTGGCAATTGTAAACATAAATAGAAGCAGTGTTAGTTAATTATCTTTCTTATGTCATGCAGTTTCTAAGTGTTAATTTCTTTTTGTTTTTGTAGACAACTGAGTAAGAAATCCAAACTTGAAAATGACAGTGACTCAGGTAATTTAAGTATATTTAAAATTAGAATTATGTGTGCACTAAAAATTACATTATGAATCTTTTTTACGTATATTTGATTTAGAGGAAGAAAGACAACCAAAGAAGAAAAAACAGCACAGGAGGATTTGTACTTTTGATGATTCAGATTCTGATAGTGAAAATGAAGGTAAATGTATTAGTCTGCAGTGTTCATACTATGTAAAAGATCTTAATAGTATTACTATACTTTTACTTTAAAGTTTTATGTGTTAATTATTTTAGGTTTTGCTTGTTTTTTTTTTTTTTTTTTTAATTAAAACAACATGAAGTTTGTTTTGGGTGAATTGAAGGTTTCTCAATCAAATATTAGAGCCTAGTTTTGAAACGTGTCCCCCCCCCCCCCTATCCGAAACGTTTTTTTTTTTTTTTTTCGATCTCGAATTTTTATTGCCTACAGTTGCAGGTTTTGTATCATATCGAAATTTTCCTGCTTTTTGATTTTTTTTCCCTGAATTCTTATAATGTTTAAGTTATCCTATCTTTTGGCATGCTAGTCTTATAGCTCCTCGAAAAAAAAAGGATTATTAATAAATGGAACTTAAATTTGAATTCCAAACAATCTTTTCTCTAATACAATACTTATTTTTTGTACAAAGCTTCAAAAGCTAAAAAATAACACATACAGTTGAATATCTAATTCAATTTCCAAGTAATATGTGCTAAAGTATTAATTTCAAATCTGCAGTATGTTTTGTGAATTGTTCAAACTCTTCTTTTCTTCTAGAAATGCAAGATAAAGCTCGAAGAAATTTTCTTGATTCACCGAATGAAATATTCAAAGCTAATGTTGCAAGTGATGACAGTGAAGAACCTATACCACCTACTCCTCCCGTACATAATGCTACCAAAATAAAAGGCAAAGTATGGAAAACTGTACAGAAAACATATCAAGATGATGATGGATTCTTCGGTAAATTGAAATTTTTATTGAATTTTAAGTTTACTCGTAAATAATGATACATTTCGCATGGAAAGTAGATATTTTTTCTTTAACATGTTCTTAGAAAATTATTGGTTTTAAATGTTAAACTTGGAAATGTCAATGAAATACTTCTCTTAAAAAATATTTTTCTAATTAAAACTTGTATTTTATACAAACTAAAAAATTTTAAAAGTACAAATTGTTTCTTATATTTTGCATATGATACCAAGTATATTAATATGAAAAAATAATGTTAAGTTTATAGCTACTATACTAAAGTGTCATGGGAGAATTGGCTGGAAAGCCTGGAATAATCAGGGAAATTTGTTGGAGCACTTGCTTAGTTTACTAGTTACCAACACTTTGAAATAAAAATCTATAATTTCCATTTTCAAATCTTTTGCTAGGAAAAAAATGGGTAAATTTGTTGAACTAGAATCTTACTTGCGCAATGTAGGGTAAAAAATGCATTTACTAAGTGAAATTACTTCGTTTTGAAAAAGTTATTTAAATTATTTGTAAATTAAAAGATGTTTCCTTTCCTATATTTTTTTAGTTACTAAGAAAGAAAAAGAATTGGTTACTGCATCTGAAGACAGTGATGAAGATCCTCTAAAAAAACCAAACATAAAAGAAGCACCTGCAAAAACTTCACCAAGCAAAACTGTTTATACTGCAAAAAAGCAAGCTTCCCTAACTAATTATTTTAATAGAAAGTGATGAAAACAATTGTTTGCTTCCAGCATTCTGTGAAATACTCATTATGATATATTACACATGTATTGTTTGAAAAGTGCCTTAAATTATTGCAAGTCTTGTGAATAGTGGGGTGGGGAGGGGGGTTAGTTGTAAAGGTTTACTGACAACACCTTGCTTTAAAAAAAGCAGATGAAAAGTTTAAATGCCGATTTATTTTGAAGTTTAACTTTTTCACTAGGATCTATGGTACAGTTAGTATCTTAATCTTCAGTGGTAATAAAAAATGAAGAATTCTTGTCATTCCTAAGAATTTGTGATTAAAGATAATTTTTCCAAATTTCCTTTTTGATCTGGGTTACCAATATATCTTTAAACTTTTGAGAATTATTTGTTGATTTGTTAAATTGACTGTAAAACTATTGGCGAAATGAATTTTTAAAAAAATATGAATATAGTGTCATCAAAATACTTGTATAATTTTTGGTTGCCGTATGATATTAACCATCAGTAAATTACATTCATTGTTGTAAAATAATTTTTATACATACTTTTACATTTTATACATTCATTTATGATTATGAATCATATTTGCTTTTGTTGAATAATCAAACATTTCCTATTGCATTAAAAGAATAACTTAAGATTTTCTTACCATTCCAATCATCTTTTTTTTTTTTTTTAATTGATTATTTGAATGAATGTTTCAATGATTTTTTTTTTTTTTTTTTTTTTGAAATTGATCATTTGAATGATTTTTTTTTCTAATTAGAAAAAAAAATCATAAGCATGCAGTTTGCAGTTTTATGAATTAAAATTGATTTATATACCGATTTTTTACCTTGTTTTTACTTTAAATTTTTTATTATTTAAAATGTTCAACCTTATTTTGGATTAATTTTTGCTACTTCCTGTATGTCCACAAAATAATTGAATTTAATCTACTACAATCTCCACTTTGACAGAGAAGGACATCTATGCTCTGCTTAATGTTAAGTTACCACAAATGCCTTTGAAGAAATTATTCAAGAGTTGTTGTTATAGTCAGCACAGTGCTGTGTCATTCATATGTCGGCTCAAGTAACCGACAAAAAAGAAACAACAGTGAGAGACTTATAAATGAAATTCAAGTCCATGTTAAATCAAACAGTGCTTAAAGGCAAAGAAATAGCTAAAAACTATAAAATAACCATTTCACTAATGAATCAATTTGTAAATTCTCTATTGTGCATTGTTTTCTTCCTTGTCAGGCTCACTATGCTTAAAAATAATAAGTTTTTAAACACAGCCCATAAAAAGGTACAGTGTAAAAAACTGAGAGATTCCTCTGAATCAAAGATGCATGAACAAAACTTGAATTACATGACGTTATCTGTTCTTTTAGTCAAGACTTTAAAACATTGATGAACAACTAACTGTGACAGAGAGAACCATTCAAGAATTTATATATAAGTGAGAAACTATTGTAATTTATTGTACATATTCTACTTTTGTTTAAGGAGTATTCTTTTGTTTTTACTTCTAAGATTTCTTTCTAATATTTTATCTTCGAAAAGCTACTAATACATTTGAACTCTCTGAATGCAATCACGATTAATACAAAATCACTGCTAAAACCAACATTCTGTAGGTGAAGTTTAATTTGCCATGTAATTATTTAAAAATTATCTTGCATTATACATGTACTGAAATGAAAAGTTTCGGCTAAGATGAGCAAAATTTTCTTAGCTTGTTACTAATTTTTTTTAGAAATGAATACCATTACTTGTTTTCTAGAAATTATTCTGCTTTTTATATGGTTGTAAAAACCCAATTCATATATGAGAAACATATATTACATCTGTTTTTATAGAGAATAGAGCCCATACACCTGTTTACCTGTGTGCAGCTCAATTATTTCAGATATTAAACTTTTTCTTTCATTGTAAAATACCACCTAAAGAAAATTTTCTCAGGTGTATCTGGAAAATCTCAAGGCACAAATGGCACTAGGCTTTTTACATTGAACTATGTGAATGGTAAAATGTAATAAGTCAAAAAACAACTGAATATAAAGTTTTCTTTCTTTTAAAAATGTGAAATATTTTATAGAAAATGTATATTAATAGTAATAAACAAATAGCAATTCTTTTTTAAATATAGAAATGCATTTCTTCACTTTTTTCACAATTTTACTTATTTAGGGTTGTTACTCATTACATCTAATGCAAATAAATTTGAGTTTTTTGGCATTTTATATTACTCAAGTTCAACTGTATCTCCCCAAAAACAACAGTGTTGTAAAAAAATCCCCCGCCAAGAAAACCTTAAATACTCAGCCTTAAAAAGTTATGGTATCGAGTTTTCCCGCCAAGTTTGTGCCAAACTACAACTAACCTGTATGTATAGTTCTTTTAAATTGTTTTCAGTCCTGCCAGGCGGGAAGTTTTTACTCATTAAGCAACCACCTCACAAGACAAAGCTTCCCGCCTGGCAGGACTAAAAACAATTTAAAAGAACTATACATACAGGTTAGTTGTAGTTTGGCACAAACTTGACGGGAAAACTCGATACCATAACTTTTTAAGGCTGAGTATTTAAGGTTTTCTTGGCGGGGGATTTTTTTACAACACTGTTGTTTTTGGGGAGATATCACATGTTATTGCATTAATATTATTTCCTTGCCTGTTTTTTTTTTTTTTCTCTTCAAAATTTACTTTGCATGTTTTTTTTCCCTTCAACATTTTTCTTGGCGGTCCGACATCTGTGGTTTTCTTGGCGGCATGCATTTGGTGCAAAAGTTCAAGGATCTTCTTCAGTCTAGGATAAATTTGAAATCAATCACAATGTACCACCCGAACCGACGCAAAACAGAGCTAGTTGCTAACAATACTACGATTAAATTAAAAGTTTAAAAAAAAAAAACCCAACCCTTACTGCCGATCTCACATTAAAATGAACTAAATTGAAGATCCCTTTTAAAAGCCTTATGCAATAAAATCAATTACAAATATTTTATTTGTTAACAAATAGAAACTGGCAACAGATGAAATTATAACTCATTGAATTTTCTTTCCTCGTGGCCCAACAATGAAAACATAAATGCTCAGATGTTGAACAGAGCTAGTAGATAGAAATCGGACCAATTTTAAGCATTAATAACTTCGGGGTGCGATGACCCCGGAGGGTAAATTTTGGGAAAATGTCCTCAATGTCTCATCGAGAATATTCATACCAAAAATCAACACTAAAGACCCCCGGGGAGAAAAGATACGGAAAATAACGAGGGGGGAGGCGGTGGGGGGGTCGAAAAACCCCCTATGCCGAGCTTTGGGACAAAATAAATGTGGGTGCAAAAGCAGATCTCAATCCGAGTTACCGTTTAGTCTGGACCCCTGTCAAACAATTTTTAAAAAGTGCGAAAAATAGCGATTTTATAACATATATCACCCCTCCCCCTGAGGGTCCTGGATGTTTTGCTTTAGTATGTGCCGTCAGGGGCCGCTGGAGATTGAGTATACCAAAAATGAACTCTAAGGATCTTTATGGGGCTGAGATACAGAGGGGTGAAAACCCCGATTTGGTTACTCGCGTAAACAGTCCTAGTCGCTCTTTTACATTTTTATTGGCGACGGAAATTTCTTGGCGGCTTGTATTTGGTTTTCTTGGCAGGTTCTTCTAAGTATAAATTCTTAGTGTAATTTGTAACTGCATCTGCTTCTGCATATAATATAAAAGAGCCTTCTGAATGAAATTGTGGCAGAAGAAGAGAGATAATTGTATCCATCTAAACAGACAACTATGAAATCTAAGGAAGCTTCCTGGAATATCAAGCTTTGGAGCCTGTTTCTGGAATAGCAGAAAAGTATAAATTGAGGTGTCAAAAACTACTGTTGGCGTACTGTGTGCGTGACATTGGTTATTTTAACTGGGCAGTCTTAAGAATGGTGCACTTGGAGCGGTATTACTTCCCCAAGATCATACTTGCCAACTTTTACAGATTAGTCGTAAAATGTATGCATTTTAGTTGTTTTTTGAAACTCGCACGTTATTCCCAATTTTTTTACACATTTTGAAATCGGATTGCATCGGCCTCTGTAAAATTCTCCCTTTTTAATTGCTGTGTGATTCTACTGCTTGGATACCCTAATTTTATGCTTACCCTTATTTTTTACTTTCACTATATCTCAGGTTCCATAACAGAGGACTTGTATGCTCGCTATTTGGTTATGCCCATTTGGGAATTCCAGCTCAGTTGCATCCTAGTTGTATCAAGCTAAATTATTCATTTTCTCCAAAAGATGATTAAAGTAATTAAAGATGATCAGTGTGCTGTTACGCTGCACACAAAGAGCTACTTCACGATAAGACAATCCAGCTTTACAAAGGATGATGATTCTCCCCCTTTCTAACTCCATAAGTTGTTGAAATCTCGTTCTTTTTCGTCGAAAAGGCATAAGTAACGACTGAGCTAACGTTTATCACTAGCAGATAACCACCTGTAACCATACGTGCCTCGCTACAGCCGTCTATTTATTCAGATAAATTCCCCAATCAGAGGGCGCTGCTCAGTGTACGCATTGCCTACGAGTCTGAAACTCTAATCATTTACATATCATGCCCTACTTTGCTTTCGCTGAAAATTTCAGCCGGACTAGTAAAGTCCCTCATAGGGTTGGTAATTTTCACCTACATGAGTTTTTACTATGGTTTGCCTGTTTTGTTGACACAAATTAATTAAAACGTAGTAACATTAATTTTAATTAAAATAAAGGAAATCACACACACACATTCAAGTAAACTATTGCGTGAAAAAGTAAAAAATTAGTTAAAGTGACAGCAGTAGTAACTAATACCATATCCATAATATTTTTGATAAATAGCAACACGCCTGAAAATTTTCTTAAGCATTGACAGATTTTCTTCAGAAGAGTAAACAAACAGGAAGGGAATAGAATGTGAGGTTAGAATGCATAAACAAGATTTCTAGTAAACATAGTGGTAACTTCTTAAAAGAGTGTCGCACTTTGAAACTGTATTTACAAAGTTTTTTTTTTTTCTGCTTAAAACAAGGACAATGAAAAAGATCCGATATTTTTTTTGGAATGAGGACACAACTTGATGAATCTTGAGGAAGTAGTTAAAAATCTGTCAAGGTGCTTAATTTTTCCCCTCGCATACCGAGAAAGTACACACTTTGGAGTTCGATTAGAGCCCTAAATGTAGCCTTTCCACTACTTGCAAAACAATCAATCACGTCATCATCAGAAACATTAATTTCTCTATAGATGGATAAAAGTGCTAAACCAACAAGTCTAGTTTCCGATGTTGTGCTTCGTAGATAGCTTATAAGTCTTTTCAAAGTAGAAAAACTTCTCTTGACGGATGCAGTGGAGCCTGGAAGTACAGCCATGATCTTTAGAAGCATATAGATGTTGGGATACGTTTTCTTATCACGTGCTTCTGATGCTTAAATTGCTGATGCTGGTTTATCAACACAACTTAGGATATCCATTTCAATTATCATAGCTCCCATTCTCCCTCCATAGTTTCTCTAGACCCTGTAAGATCATCTTCATAAAACTCCTCTGACTTCTACAATTAACTTTGTAGATAATAGTTTGATTTCTTCATATATTTGGTGAAATTTTTTATCTGCTCTTCCACGATATCTGTGTACAACAGTTGTGATGCTTTTCACTTGGCTAAGACTTGGCTTTGCAGTTCTGTAGAAAGATTGTACATGAGACCAAGCACACAACTTGTAGCTAAAATTGTTACCAGAAAAGGAAATGAGCACATTTTTGTAACAAATCGGCTTTGCTGCAATTATCATTCTCTTCAATGTGCTCAAGAGCAGCTATTATTGGGATTATATTTTCTTTAAAGATTTTTCAGCTTCATGTCTTAAAACCCATCTTGCTTCACAAAATGTTTTGAGTTGCGAGACCATGAATTTTGTGTTCAGCCTTTTGCAGAGGAACGAAAAAATGCACAAATCTCTGACATAGCTGCAAAAGAGTTACGTGCATCACATACTTTGGCACCGTCTGATAGACACAAATTCAAACAGTGGGAAACACAAGGTGTATACATAGCTTTTGAATAGTCTTGTTGTATGAGAGCTAAAACTCCTCGAAATCGACCACTCATAGCTGATGCTCTATTGTAGCCTTGTCCTCTCATAAGGCTCAAGTCCAAACCAAGGTTTACAATAGTTTCATAGATAGTTTTTTTAAGACATGATCCAGTTAAGTCGTAAACTGGGACAAACGTTAGAAAGTCCTCTTTAATTTTTATAGTACTTTCATCAACATATCGGAGACAGAGAAAATTGTTCGACTTGTGAAATATCTATAGTTTCGTCTATAAGAACGCTGTAATATCCAAATCGTTGTACATCTTTTATAATTTAAGACTATATAAGTTGTGCATAGCAGTCAATTAGTTCATTTTGAATTGTAGGACTGGTATACATGGCATTACTGCTACGTTCAAGGAAGTGCCTTTTCAATGTCACATCTCCAGAATTTACACAATAAGGAAGCAGCGCCCGAAAAGTTCTATCATTATGGGCTGGTTCATCCAAAGTTATTCTGCCTGAATCATTATGTCCACAAAGAGAAATTTGCTGCCTTCCACACAAACGAATTGTCTGTATGGTGGGACCAAGCATTGTTTGGTTATTTTGATAACTTCCTTTGTTCTTCTGTCCAGTTGAATTGAAATGGGATCAACTCATTTGTCACAAATATAGCCTTTATATTCTCAGCACTCTTAGAATCGCGCCTTCAGGATTGTAGTGACATTTCCCCTGTGGGAGTGATTGTCTCCCCCCCCCCCCCTCAGCCTAACGAAAAAGCAAATTCCTTTTTTCTGTACGGTTTTGCTGCAGCGGCGGTAACTTGCATTTTCCGAATTGTCACTTAACCACAACCGAGAGTCACGAAAATACAATTGAAAGAGAAGGATTTTGTCCGAACGAATGGTAATCTTTCTTTTACTTCGCTTCTGAGATGAAAACTTTTAAAAGATATCTTTTGTAGCTAGAACCTAGAAGAGTCATGATTCGTGTGCACAATGAACATGCGTCGGTTTTACACGAATTTTTTTTTAATTTAGGAGTTGATCTTAGCTTTCCATGCATAGAGGACTGCACATAGGCGGCTCGTACAGAGGGGCGACTGCCCCCTCACTTTCAAAAAGAAAGGGATCTTGCCCCTTCAGACTAAAAAATTAAATGATCGATTTAAATTATTTTTTACTCAGTTGACTAACTTATTTTATGAAAGTAAAAAGTGCTAATTGCAAAAACAGGACTTTTTTCAGGTTATTTCATAAAAATAGAACTCAAAATCGGAAGGTCTGTCTTAACTTTTGAAGCCATGTATCACATTTTTTAAAGAGGTCATTTAATCATTAGTGTTAAAATCCAATAATAAAACAAAATCAGTGGCGTAGGAACTTTGTATAAACAGGGAGCCCCAGGGCCTGATTACTGAATAGGCCAACTAGGCCGGGACCTAGGGCCTCCTATAATTTAGGGGCCCCCAAATGGATAAAATTGCTGTTGTCAATGTCTAAAATTGCTTTCTCCGATGCCTAAAATTGTAAAGCCTGACTACAGGGGGCCCCAAAAAGGTACTCGGCCTAGGGCCTTGTACTTTCTTAATCGGGCCCTGGGGAACCCGGTGCAATACAAGATCTTGCGCTTTCTGGGGAGGGGGGCAGGACACGCTTTTCGCACACACAATATCAATTATATAAAGTCATAAATTTTTGTGAATTAAAGGAATTTAAAAACGATGCTAATATCTCTTTCCTCAGAAAGACAAGTTTAACTACACTTTTGCATTTTTCAGATGAACTTATAGTTTTTGATGGAATATTTGTTCAGAAACAGGAAATCTCTCAAACTTCTCCAAAGGAAAAAATTCCAAATGGTACCTACAGAAAATGACATTTGACGATTTTTGTCGACATTGCTTGAATTTCCTAGGAAAAGCAGATCACACATTTGAAAACAGGTTTGAGAAAAAAAAATATGCTAAAGAATGTTGTAGTAAAGAATTTTTTCCGGGGGAGCTGAGCCGATCTGAAATATTCTAGGGGGAGCCAGAATTTCCCCGGTTCCTACGCCCTTGAGTAATAAAATTGTTGAAAAAAAGGCTTCAGAGGTGTTGCCTCCTGCCCCCCTGAAGCAGCAGGGGGCAGTCCCCCCCCCTTCATAACGCATCGATGATTCTTCATAACGCATATGTTTCTTTTGACCCCCGCCCCACTTTTTTGGTGCACCAGTCCCCTATGGGACTGCATACCAGACGTCTTGCTTCCAAACGAGCGCCTAATTCCCTAAATTTAAGCATTTTAGCTTTGTCTTCATATTTACTTCAAGTTATCACTTTCTTTTAACTTGAATGCTATGTATAGTTACATTGCACATATTTAATTAAAAAAAAAAGGAAAAAGCTGAACAAAATTTTATGGATTGATTGTGGCCATTTCGAGTTACTGACATTTAATTTTGTTTGTTGGCAGCAACATTTATTGAACGAAAAATCCAACCAATGTTTTTTTTTTTTTGGTTTTTGCCGTTTGAGAAATCTTTCTTGCGAATGTTTTGATATTATTGAGTAATTTGTTTTCAGTGAATGCGTGTGTTTTATTGAAATAAAGTAAAAATGCCTCGCATCATGATAAAAGGTGGTGTTTGGCGGAACACAGAAGTGAGTGACTTTCAAGATATCCCCTCATTTTCATTAGTTAAATTAAATTATAAATTTAATTAGTAATCTCTTAAAGCGAAAGACAACCACCGGACTTCGCTATGAAAACGCCCTTTAATTCATCGCTATTTACATTTTTCGCGGGGAATTCTTGATAAATATGAAACTTAGTAGTTACAGTAATCGAAATTACCAGAATCTCACTCAAAATGTTTGCTTCAAAAATGCTCCTGATTTTCTGTCTAAGCATCAATGATTACATTTCTGTGGAATTAAAGAACTTTGGCAATGTTTCTCAAACTCTTTCAGTCCACGGATTGGAAAAAAATTCAAAAAAAGAAAAAAACTTTTCCCGCACCACACACACGCACAAAAACATCAACAGTGTTCCATGTTTCAAAGAACTGTTACATGTCTTAACTCTTTGAATTTTAGTTATGATTTACCTGCAATTACAACATTCAATCAGAAATACCTCTAGTTCGTAATTATTAACATCTCTTAGAAAAACAAAGTTGATTAGCAAGATTGAAGTCAAAAGTAACTTAACACACATACAATGATTGCTAAAGCAAGCAGGAGATGGTTTCTATTATGTTAAATATATATTTCGACCGTGGACCTTTCAAAACTCTTGGGCACTAGCAATGGCGAGTGCAGGATTTAGATTTTGGAGGAGATGTGGTGATGAAAAATTTATATCCTCTTTGTGCATTTAAATGTCATTACAATGAATAAAAGCTTTTTTTCAACAAGACTGTCACAAGGTCAAAAAACTGAGGGATTTGCATTTGGCAGCCACTCAATTTTTTTTTCAAACTTCTACTTATGGTCGCCTCAAAACAAAAATAAGACACTTATCTTAAAGAAAAAATAGTAAGATATCCATCGTACTGTTGTTCAGAGGCATCAATATAGCAAGAATGATGGTCAGCTTTTCGGGGCGCATTGCTACCACATGAGCCAACAAATCAACATAATTTCATTATATAAGAGTAAAAAGAGAATTAACAACATAAGCCGCTAGTGGTTCATTAGAGTCCTCATGCAGAGAACTTTCGAAATTGTAGTCCTAAATTTTGGGGCAAATCTAACCTGGCAGCATTACTACTAAAAAATTTATTAACTAAAATATTATGACAAGCATTTATGAATAAAGTTATAATTCTTGCACAGTTCTAATGTTAACCTAGTTTTTTCTTAAGATTATTTCAAAAAAAAAAAAAAAAAAGATTAAGAGTCCCCACTCACCCCCCTCCCCCATCTGAAATTAATCAGTTTTGGTTTTGAAAATAGGAAGGGCTGGGAGACACTACCCTTATCTCAGACACACACCTATCATTGAAATATAACTTATAAAAAACATGCTATTGACATGACCAGATATTGAAGCAGGCTATTTAATGAGTAAGGATGACTATTTCTATTAATAAACAAGTGCAAATGGTTTTAATTTTTAATGGCATTAAGTTTTAGAAACTTTCACACCCTAAATATTTCTGTATTTGTAGAAAAGCCCATTTGCAACAGTTCTTCTATGTTGTAAAAAACAAGTGATAAAAGTTTATAGCTGAAACCATTGTCCAAAGTTTCTTAAATATACATTATACAGTATTACAATTCGGTTGATGATATTATTAATTGATATTGTTAATAATATTAATTATTAATCCATTGACATTGATTAAATGCAATTCAGAACTTTAACTTAATAAATATATTTTAATATGACTGAATGCATACATTGTATTTCAAGACCCGCATAAGAAATAAAATTTAACATGCAAAAACCCGCAAATACCTAGAAAAAACTGGGTGGGTTGGGTTTTTGTAGAACAACCCGGGTTTTTGCCAACCCTGTCCCCCCCCCCCCCCAACCAGAAAAAAATCAGCAGTAAGTAATTTTTGATGACGAGAGGAAATGTTCAAAGACTCCTCCAGTTTTTTTTTAAACTTAGCTTCCAAAAATGCAAGTTTAGATGATCTTTAATGGAATAGAGAACAGTAGGCACTCTAATCTTTTTTTTTTTTAAATTGAGATTCTAAAATTTCAATTGTGTACTACATTTGATGAAGTTGGAGGGACAGAACATTGGCAAAAAAAAAAAAATATTTCAATATGTTGTTGGCAGAGGAAGTTATGACCGTTTGAATATCGGTAAAATATGACATTTTTCACATTTCGGCCTTACGCAACTAAAAGCACGTTGAACTTTCCTAGGTTATTTATACATTATTTTAAAGTTCTTACACTGGTCTTTCAAACGACACTACTTTTGCCGTGCCAACTGAAATGTACAAGCTGTTTTTGAACCTCAAAAACGCTAAAAAAAGTCAAAAATGCCTTGTTTTGAGGGCCTTCACTAACCTTACGGCAACAACTTACCACAAAGTTAACATTCATTTTGTAAAGTTTCAACCTTCAAAATTCCATATATAAAAAGAAAATTGGAGTTAAACAGTTCCTGGTAAGAGTTTTGGCTCACAGCAATTTCCATGTCTTGAAAATCCGCTTAATTTTTGATGCTGCACCTTCAACTTTAGGAGTCCATAAAAACTAAACAACTCAACTTTAGAGCAAAACATTCTGGATTTGGTCTTTCAATAAGATAATAAACATTTGGTAATTTTTGGGAGAAAATCTGAGAGGTCATGAATCACCTCATAATGGTAGGCGTGACAGTTTCTCAGATTCTTGTTCTTAATAAATACATTTTTATTTGAAGGAACGCATACATAATATATCAATACCCGCATAAGAAATAAAATTTTAACATACAAAAACCCGGGTTTTTGCCAACCCTGAGTGTAGCAGATCGTTAATGATGCCAAGGTAAGTATTAAAGTTCAGAAACTCTATCCAAACATTATTCGAAATTGTTTCAAAAAACAAAATTTTAAACGATTCCAGGAGTAGGTGAATTGGGAAGACTTTATCGTAAATTTGCAGACATTTAAATCCCTAGAACAAAATTTAAACTAATTAATTTAGAGAACGTAGGGTGGGAGGGACGTATTGCTTTGAAAAAAGAAATAATTCAAATTCTTCGACTAAGACTTTCAAAATTTGGCTAAGGCATTTGAAATTTGGCTGAATTTACTGGCTAACAACTTAAAATCTTTAGTGTGGGCTCGTTAAAAGAAATAAAAACAAAACAGAATTCTATAAATTTTATTCCTGCTTTTTTCTAACATGTTGAATTACATTATTTTTTTAGTAATTAGTGATTGAAATCTTTGCTCTAATTCAATAAAAATGAAAGACAATATGTACGAGGTGTGTTCAAGAAATAACGGGAATTTTTAAATTGCGCGGGTTTGGAGAGTCCGATTGACAAATTTTTTTTTTATGTTATGTTGGTAGACATACCTTTAAAATAAAACATAAAAGTGCCAACTGTTTTCATTGTTACTTTCTCGTTGGCAACAGGTAAGGTTAGAGGTGTTTTATTGGTTTGGCGATTTTTGTTGGATGAAAGGAATGGAACAAAGAATTTGTGTAAAATTTTGGGTAAAAAATGATATTAAGTATAACAAAGTTTGTGAAATGTTGATAAAGGCCTATGGGGATTCTGCTATGAGTAAAATAAGAGTTTACGAGTGGTATAAGCGTTTCCAAGATGGCCGTGAAGACGTTGAAGATGATGAACGCACTGAACGCTCGAGCACATCAACAACCGATGAAATCGTGGAAAAAGTGAACGAAATGGTTATGAACGATCGCCGAATCACAATCAGAGAAGTTACTGATGATGTTGGAATATCTATTGGCTCATGCCATCAAATTTTTTTGAAGTGTTTAGGTATGAAACGTGTAGCAGCAAAATTTTTTCCAAAATTGTTGACTTTTGAACAAAAAAACCGGCGAATGGAAGTTTCCCAGGAGTTACTAAATGAAGTCAACAGCGATGCAGAATTACTGAAACGTGTTTTAACAGGTGACGAAACATGGGTATACGGGTATGATGTCGAAACTAAAGTCCAATCATCCCAGTGGAAGCACAATGGCTTGCCAAGACCGAAAAAGGCTCCGCAAGTGCGGGCAAATGTGAAGGTTCTACTCACTGTGTTTTTTTATTTTAATGACATAGTGCACCATGAATTCTTGCCACAAGGCCAGACGGCTAACAAGGAGTACTATCTACAAGTTCAACGTCGTTTGCGTGAAGCAATCCGTAAAAAACGCCAAGATTTGTGGAAGGACAAGTTGTTCCGTTTGCACCACGAAAATGCACCAGCACACACTTCATTGATTATTCGTAAATATTTAGCCAAAAACAATACTGTAATGATGCCTCAGCCTCCATATTCACCAGACATGGCTCCGTGTGATTTCTTCTTATTCCCAAAAATAAAAAGAACCTTAAAGGGTCGTCGATTTACAAGCATAGATGAGATTAAGAATGCATCGCTGAAAGAGCTAAAGGCTATCCCAAAGATCGAATTTAATAAGCATTTCGAGGATTGGAAGAAGCGCTGGCACAAGTGTATATTATCCAGGGGGGATTACGTTGAAGGTGACAACATCAATGTAGATGAATAAATTAATATTTTTTTCAAAAAATTAAAATTCCCGTTATTTTTTGAACACACCTCGTACAAAAGTACTCAAGGTCAAGTAGATGTCAAGACTGTCGAAGAAGAATTAAAAAAAATCTGTTGCCAAAAGTTTCCAGATTTTAAAGGTTGTAATGAATCAAAAAAAATTCTGTGACAGTTATTTATGTTAATCATTTCAATAAGTAGGCTTTTGCTGATTTGATTAACAGTAATTAGCTGTAAATTATAGCTTCAGTGAGTATTACATGATGTCTTTCCCAGTTTCAATGTTAGAGCATCTAACTCATCCAGACTGATGAACCCATCTTTAGGGAAAAACTGCAGTCTCTAAAGGTTGTACATACAATGTCAATATATGATAATAACATTTAAATGTTTTTTTAATTCTTTACAGGATGAAATTCTCAAAGCTGCTGTGATGAAATATGGTAAAAATCAGTGGTCTAGAATTGCATCACTACTCCATAGAAAATCGGCTAAGCAGTGTAAAGCTAGATGGTAAAGTTTTTGAGATAAATACAAAATAAATTACAAGCTATTGTGCATTACTGTGAATGACTAGTTATAAATGATAAAATGAAATATAGATTGCTGCTGAATACATTTGTAGTAATTACAATATAGAGCCTTCAGCTTTCTTACATGGTTGGGGTTTCAGACATTAAAAACTGTTTTTTTGCAGGATTGTCAGTTTTTACTGTCCAAAAGTGTTTGAAACTGCCTTAAACAATCCAGTAGTAGAAGGGAGCCCTGGTCTGCTTCTTGTGATCGGTCAGTTGCAGACCTCAAAGAGTTCCTATTTTTCATATTTTTTTTTTACTTTCTTCAACTGTTCCCCCTTTTTCCCCTATTTCCTACTTTTCCCTCTAATCCTTCAAAATTTCTTGATTTTTCATTTTTGTTTCGCCACATCAAGAACTTTCTCATGGTTCAATCTTGAACATAAAGAATAAATAAATTATACAGGAGTGCAACTTCTTGTGAAAGCGATGGAAGTAGTTGACTTGCTGACCTCTGATGCATGTAAATCAAGTTTCTAACATTTGGGGCTTTTGGAGTTCTAAAAATCTTTACTTTCATGATTTACCTATATCAAGGAAAATGCAAGCATGTTGAGAATTTCAACTAGTATCAACAATGAATCCATTTATAAAAATTGAGCTAAATTTTAGTCTCAGCCATCCAATTGCTAATTTTGATTTCATGGCATTTCCCTGTATTTTTAGCTGTGTAATGATTGTAATTTTTGGTATCATGATTACTTTTTTGTTGACTCATCATTTTCTTTGATATTCATATACTTAATGTCCAGCTAATGGCAGAATTTTATCTTTGCATTGTGGCCCAATTGCTTTTGCTCAGTTTGCAGTTTTTCTAGGAATATTATTATATAGGTTTTATTAAAAATTAAATAGGTCTCTTTAAATTTTATTTTGCTAGAATGACATATTGATTTTCTATTGCTGAATAAAATGTTTAATTTCTTTTGTTTTAACAAGTGATAAAGTTCATCATTATTAAAACACAAAATTGCCAAAATATTACATACATGTAACCCCTTTTTAAAAATATGCCTCTTAAATGTATTTTAATTAAATGCCTAATTAAATTTGTTAATGCTTTTTAAAAATAAGTTTTCAGCCTCTGATGGCTAAGCAGCTGTCATAAGAAAGGCTGCTTCATCAGAAGCTTAAAACACTTGCTTTACTGAAAAAGGCTTTCATTTTTACTCTGAATAATATAAATGAATGTAATATTTTGCAGTTTCGTGTTTTAATAAAGTTATTATTTTTTTCCCAAGAAGTCATTTATTGAAAAGATTCAATATTTCAATTACATGTATAAACTTTTCTTGCATTTATTAACATCAGCAAAGTACTGGTGCATGCTGCCAGACCCATCATTTTTTAAATTTTCCAGGAGGCAAAAGATATGTACCTAATGCAAATTATATGACAAAATATTTTTAAAAGAAAATAATAATGTGACTATTTCTCAAAATCATAGGGGGGGGGGGGCAATTACCTTTCATGAGCCCTCTAATGGGCTTGCCTGCGGCCCATCAATAGAGCTGCTGTTACAGTTGTGGCCCTTCATTGAAAAAGGTTGTGCACCCCTATCTAGTCTGACTTTTCTACAGAAAATAAATTTTAGCTGAATTCGATTTTTTTTTTTTTTTTTTGCTTCCCCTCCTGAAATATTTAATATAATTTGCTTTTTTTCTTTTTAAAAAAATTGTTCCTACTTTGTTATATAGTTCCTTATTTCCTACTTTTTTTCTGACTCTTAGTCTTACTCTACTTCTTCAGTGTCTGCAGTTGGAAGATGAAACAAATTACAAGAATACTCATAACCGCTCCACAATGTGTTAATTTTTTTTATGAACTTAAATAAATTTTTTTTCGATCCTGAAATTAGCTTTTGTATTCGTGTAGTCAAACTGTTGTTTTTTCTAATGATGTGTTTTTGCTTTAGGTATGAATGGTTAGACCCCAGCATTAAAAAAACAGAATGGACTAGAGAAGAAGAAGAGAAACTTCTTCACTTAGCGAAGCTGATGCCTACTCAATGGAGGACTATAGCTCCAATAATTGGCAGAACAGCTGCTCAGTGTTTGGAGCACTATGAATATTTATTGTAAGTTTTATTGATGATATGTGATTTGTATCAGGTTTTAAGCTGAGTTCAAAAGTTCTTTAGTAAAAAAGCTAAAGATAGAAAGAAAAGAGAAAGCTTACAAAAATGCTAAAATGTCAAAGGTTAATATACCGTCACATTTTACTAAGAACCTCAGTATGTTTCATTACTGTTTTTGATCACGAATCAATTTCTTTGGAAGTCAAGCACTTACTTGAGATCCGTGGCGTACTCAGGGAGTGGGCTGATGGGGCTGCAGCCCCCTCCGAAATTTTCAAAACGAATTTTAAAAATGTAAGCTAATATTTTGCTTTCTAAATTTCCTTTTTTTTTGAAATCCCAAAATGAGAAGAGCTTTCAGAGCAGATAATTAAGTGTTGGACAAAATTAAAAGTAAGATTTTTTTCGTTTTGACATCTCTATTTGACTGAATGTCATGTTTATGAGTGTCCTATTATTCCGTTTTGTTCATTTTTATTGCAAATCTATGTTTCAGAAATGCCGATTAATGTTTTTCAGTCACCTAATTCTGTTAAATAAATTTCAGCAAATTGGATTGAAACCCAGTATTCGGAACAATAATAGAATAAACTGCAAAATTAGCATTATTAGAGCGTAAATTTGTAGAAATATTGAAAACTAGCGTTTAAGCAACACCTCTTTCAATGAATAATTTTTTTTATTTAAATTTATCATTCTCTGTGCCCATCAAAACACTTTCTTCACAATATAATTATAATGACAAAAAGAAATTAATGATGTATTTTTGTCTACTTAAATAGGCATTGAAGTAGAAATTCTAGACATTCACTTTTCTTAGCTACATTTCATGAGACCCCCCCCCCTCCCAAAGAGTCTTGACTCAGCCCCCCCCCCCCTGAAATGTTTTGTCTGCGTACGCCACTTGCATTACCATGGGAAGGGATCCATTGCAGATATAGTTGTGGCTACTATGGGAAAAAATGTCTTCCTTGCATAATCTTAATTTTAGGAGCACTGCCGTATTTAATTGCAGTATTTTATATCCCACATGGAGAAATAGTATCATTGGTTCACAAAGATATGCTTTAGTATTAAAACTTTGTTTCATTGTTATTAATTATTTTCTGAATAATTTTTGTTAAGAAAGTAAAATTACATTAAATAGTAAGTTGTAAGTATGATTCTGCATGACTGAAATACATAAATATTTTTCTTCTTTTTTTCTGCCTTATTTATCTTAAATAATGTTTAATAAATTATATGCAAGGAATGATTTTGAGTACCATCAAGATGTTTATTAGAATTGTGAAAAAAAGTTTTGTTTTTAAACAACAGGAAAGTCTAAAATGGGAAGTAATTATGAAATTAAGGACTGGTTAATATAATAAATCTTTTAGTTCTTGTTGCTTAGATCAGGAAATATTTTTTATAATTCATTGAAATTGAAAATTTTAATTAAAAAAGTGGTTATAAATGTTAATTTTTCTATTTACAGAGATCAAGCACAAAGAAAGGAAGAAGATGGTGATTTCACAGATGATCCCAGAAAATTGAAGCCCGGTGAAATAGATCCAAATCCTGAAACAAAACCTGCCCGTCCAGATCCACAGGATATGGATGAAGATGGTAAGTATTTTATAATTTATCTCAAAATGTTGCTAAAATGTCAAGTGTTCCACTTATAAAGCTATTTTAGTTAATTATTTATTTATGTTAGATAAAAAAATCCTATGTTTATACATTTAAAAAATTACTTTCATAAATTTAATAAGTTCAGACTTGAAATTAAGACAATCAAGATTGATTTTTGAATATTAGGCAACTAGAAAAAAATCGAAGAATGAATCTATATAGTATAGATGTGCTTCTTATTTTACTAGTTTTTTTTGAAATTCTTTCATGGGGGATAAAAATCTGTTAAAATGTGAATGTTCGTAAAACTTTACATTATATTTAAAGTATGGAAAAGGTTTATTTTAGGCTCTGTTTTTCCTTTTGGTTCTGATACTAATAAGAACTTTCAACTGCTAAGATTTAACTTGCGAAAATATTATAGCCGTAAAATTGGGTATGATAAAAAATAATCCTCAAAATGTATCTTTCATGCAATTTGCTATCATCAAAATGGCAAGTACTCATGTGTATAAAAAGTTCTTTTAAAAATATGCAGATACGTTTTTTTGTTTCAATTGTTTAATTTCAAGCTGTTTTTTCTCCTTCATTTGGAATTTTCTATTAATTCACCTACCCTTGTACTTCATAAAAAAAATTAACAAAGGTCAAAAAAAAAACCTATTTTCAAAACACTGTTCGATACTGGTGACTGCTTCTTAACATGCTACACAATCATTTCCAAAAGCTTATTTAATTAATGTGCAAACAGATAATGTATAAATTTTGAAATCTACTCTGATGCTGTATAAGTTTTATTGTTTATGCATGAATCTTTTTTCTTTGTAGCATTCCCCCCCCCTCCCCCATTTATTTGCCAAGATAAGATAAGAAAATAAGTCATTGAAATTTATTTTGTTTTCTGAATTTTGAATTAATCTTTTTTATGACCTCTGTTTAAGCAATTAGAAAGTAGTTTTTGTGAAGTGTCCCTCATAAAAGTAAATGAATTATCACAGAGTTTTATTGAAAACACTTGATCAATGAATAGTTATTACCTCCATTTAAACATGTTAACCAGTTTACATGTATTATGTATCAAATGTAAATCCTTTATTTGTTTTATTTATTTACTTTAATAGAAATGGAAATGTTATCAGAAGCAAGAGCTAGACTGGCAAATACACAAGGCAAAAAAGCTAAAAGGAAAGCTCGAGAAAAACAGTTAGAAGAAGCTAGACGACTTGCTGCTCTTCAAAAGCGCAGAGAGCTGAGAATGGCAGGAATTCAGTTAGAAGCTCGCAAGAGGAAAAAAAGGACTGTTGACTACAATGCTGAAATACCTTTTGAAAAAAAACCAGTGCCTGGACTGTATGATACTTCTGAAGAAACATATGATCCTATGAATCCAGATTATAAAAGATTGCGTCAGCAGCAGTTGGAAGGTGAATTGAGAAGTGAAAAAGAAGAGGTAAAATTCAAGTGCTCCTTTTAAAAGGCATTTTAGACCCACCATTGTATTAGTAATGAATGAAAACCAAAAATACACTATCATTTCTATGTCTAACCCTGTATTTTTAGTGTCCATCAACAGAATAAACTTTTTTTTTTTCATGTTAGGTACTTCCCAACTTACAGATTTCCAAAATTTAATCATATTTAAAGAGATATGTTATGTTATGTTATGTATTTTCCATCTTGGAAGCATGATCTAATTTGCACCCATGAGCTCAGTAAGGGAATGGGGGGCTAATTGAAATAGCGTAGCAAAGTGAAATGGTAAAATATTTTCGAAGTTTGCTGCACCACCAATCCAGCAATATTTTAACGAAGTTCCTTGGCATATAATTAATTCCTGGGTAAAATAAAACCGTTCCAAATATCAACGAAAAATTTTTTACAAGTCATTTTCAAAATTTGATACCATTATTGTAATATTCTTGATTTTTCAAAAATACTTTTTATTATTACATGATAAAATTCTTCTAATTATTATTTTACCTATTGAGATCTACTGATGTCCACTGCAGTCCGTATTTAGTTTATATTTGGCATGTTTTTATTTTAAATGTTCAATGTAATTAGTAAAGTGCAGGCGGGGCAAAGTGAAATAGCTCATTTTGTTTGCTTATGCATTCATTTACTAAATCATGTACGTATTTCTTCATTTATTAATTTATTCATGTTCTTTTACTTAATATTAATTCACTTATTGATTCATCCATTCCCTTATTTTGTAATTCATTCTCCATTTTATTCACTTATATCTTTTTCTCATATACTAATTGAAATAAATAAATAAATTTATTTATGTATTCATTTATTGTTTCGTTAATAATTCATATTTTCATTTATTTACTCATTCATTTGATTAAAGTTAGTGTAATTTATCGAATACAAAATGTTTCATTACAAAAATGTTGTATTTTTCACTTTGCCCCATGGTTTTTCTGAGGTGAAAAATTTTTGTGTTTTTTTTTGGAACTGCAAATAACTGCCGAAAATAAAACAAATTTCTAATTTATTCATTTTGAAACAGATGAGTCATCTTAACTATTTCACTTTGCTCTACATTCCCATACTATGATATTACCTAGTAATGACCCTTGTGTTCATTTACTAGTCAGTATTCAAAAGTTGCTGTTGCTCAAGGCCACATTTTTTTTCAACTGCTAAAAGCATTAAAAAAAAAAAAACAGTATGAAAGTCTATAGGGCATGTGAATTTAAGTTGGTTGCCCTATTAATTATTAAAAATTGTTGAATTTAAGATGGTTGAGCATGTGAATTTAATCGTATGTTAGGGAAAAAATGTATCACTTCAGCATATACTTAATTTTTTATTTTAAATTTTTAGAAAGAAAGAAAAAAAGATAAGCAAAAGCTTAAGAAAAGGAAGGAAAATGACATTCCCTCAGCTATGTTATCTGGAAACTTTGAACAGAGTAAAAAAAGGAGTAAATTAGTTTTACCTAGTCCTCAAATATCTGATGCTGAATTAGAACAGGTAAAAATTTCTTGACTGTACTTGAAGTTCTATAAGTTTATTTCTTACATAAATGTTAACATATTTTTGGTCATATTAATTTTGTAATTATCTTACATGTTGTTGTCATAAATTAAAAGCTATTTTTAAACCAGTTTTCATTTTTGGTGTTAAGTATTCTGTGATTTCAAATAATTATTAAAGATGTGTTTTGATTTTTTCTAATGCCTACTAGAAATGATATTTTGAAGAGGAGGTGTAGGTGTTACCAAAAATTTCAAACCATGATGGTTTTCTAAAGTTTCAAAACTCTTGGATATGGGTCGTTCTCACGAAAAGGGTACAAATCATGTCTGAAACTCTTTACTTAAGATTATCAATTTAAATAATTTCCACCAATTAATTATATATATTTTTTTGTTGAGTTTCCATTTATTTGTGTATAATGAAGTGTAAAAATAACTACAGGGGCGATTGTGTTCCGGTATTTTACCGGATTTCAGGTATTTTCATGATCGATTCTAGTATTTTCATGTTCGAATATACCGGAAATAAAATATTTTTTATTTTCCACCTCCAATTTTTTTTTTTTTTTTTTTTGCTTTTTCGAATTTTCGATGATTATACCTATAATTATTAATATTATTATTCAAATAGAAATGTTAAGATGCCATTCTAATTGTTTTATTTTACTTTGATAAATTATTTTATTTGCATCTGTTTTAAATTTTGATGCTTTCATTTTAAAAAATGCAATAGATTTGCATCCGATATGAGAATCGAATTTTTCTCATTTTTGATGCTTATTACCTTTAGTTAGGGGACAACTAAATGAAATATATTTTTATTTACATTAAAACATCATAAATTTGAAATTTTCGAGCAAAATTCTGTGTTTTTTATGAAGATCAAATGTCAAAGTTAAAATTTGAAGATTTGATTTAATTTTTGTGCTTTAGTTTTTGGGCCTTTGTTTTAAAAGAAACATCCCCCCCTCCCCCCCCACACATTTTCTCTTTAAAACTTTCAGGTATTTTTTTATGACCTCACAATCACCCCTGTAACTAGTACATGACTCATTTATGAAAGGATTTTTAATATTTTGATCACTTTGTTTAACAGAGTGGACAAATAAGCCTTTAAAAATATCTGTATAATCACAAAGAAAAGTTAGAATTACAGAACACGCATAAAGTGGATTAAACAGCCTAAAACCGTATGTCTGTCTGCAATTTTAAGAAAAATATTTTTTTTCATCATGAAATTGGCTATAACAGAGTGGACATCCAACAGTTCAAATCAACTATCGTAAGAAAAGAATTAGGCTCACCCTGGTTGTTGACTAAAAAATTCAATGTAGCAAGCTAATCAAGGCATTTATACTACCTATATTTTTTAAAATATATATCAGATTGAATGCAATTGTTTATTTTATTTCCAGAAGGCATACAGGGTGTCCACTCCTATCGTGGCCCAATAGCTAATTTCTAAACCGTTAGAGATAAGCATATAGTTTATTTAGGAAAAAAATCTCTAAATTACGAAAGGAATTTGGGCTACGAAATGTTTTTCAAACAAATCAAATTTTGAAAGAGTTACGAAATTTTAATTTTTATACAGCTCCCCAGTCGTATTAATCATATTTAGTAAAACATTCTTGATACTGTAACGTTTAAAACTTAAAAAAAATCACTCTTCTACGACAAAAATTGACCGAGTTATGACGTTTTGAAAAATCAAGATTTTGAAGGATTTCGCATACGGTCCCTTAAGCGATCTCTCGATGATGTCATGAAATAATGCAAAAATCTTGATTTTTCAAAACGTCATAACTCTGTCAATTTTTGTCGAAGAACAGTGATTTTTTTTAAGTTTTAAAAGTTACAGTGTCAAGAATGTTTTACTAAATATGATTGATAGGACTGGGGAGCTGTATAATTTTCGTAACTCTATTCGTAATTTTTAAATTTCGTAACTCTTTCAAATTTTGATTTTTTTGAAAAACATTTCGTTGCCCAAATTCCTTTCGTAATTTAGAGATTTTTTTCCTAAGTAAACTATATGCTTATCTCTAACGGTTTAGAAATGAGCTATTGGGCCACGATAGGAGTGGACACCCTGTATAACAGAGTGGACAATTCGAAACATAGAAAATCTAGGGACATGGATAAATAATAGTGTTTTTTGGGGAAATTTTTTTTCATTTGTGTAATAATCTGCAGAAATGGTGTCAGAAGCATCTTTTGTGCAGTTCAGTGTAATTTATTTTGTTGTTACCTTTCAATTTAATCTTAAATCATTTAAAATTCTAGCGATTTGAAGCTGGGACACATTATGTTCTCCTTCTTCTGACAAAGATAATTTTTTTTGTGTCATTTCTAAATGGATTATACCTAATCAATTGATACTTGATGGCACAAAATTAAATGGAGAACCAATAAAAAATACACTTAACGGGTGGTAGTTATTAATATTGATTTTTAAAAGTTCAAAAGTCTCGGACATGATTTGTACCATTTTCGTCGGAATGACCCATATCTGAGGGATCACGTAAACAAACTATGTGTAATCTTTTCATGAGCTATTGATTTGTTTTTCTCTTAGGGCTTAACCCTGTTAAAAAAAGTATGTAAACAATATTAATTAAAAGATTATTTCATTTCATTTCACACTCCAGGGTCCCCCGTACCTACCACAGCTTCGTGGTTTAACCGGGATAGGGCCCTGAAGAGCGTTCTGTTCTTAATTTTGAACCAGAACCAAGGGTCGAGCAAATCCTAGGCCCAGCACCCCCAGAGGTATCGTTTCACTTGGAGGACTTTGTGACCACAACATTTTTAATGCCTCCCAGCCACCATTAATCAAGACGGTGGATCTTTGATCGGCTGGGATCGAACCTGGGTCCCTCCGGACACGAGTCTGATGCCTTACCGATCGGGCCACCACGGCCCTTTAATTAAAAGATTAGGAAGCCATTAAAGTCATTGCTTGCTCAAATTAACAGTTTAAGCAGAGAGCAAAAATGAAGAACTTTCTTAATCACAACCTATTGCTGTTATATTAGTCCATGCTTCTGCTCCAGAATTATTGCTAGAAATCAAGTTTCGTGGCAAAAAATGCAGACAAAAGAAGATTCTACTTTTTTGTAAAATTATTTGGAGTTATTGTGAAAGAAAAATTCTGGAACTAACTCCTGTAATCAAGTTCTAAAATTGAAAATAAATGAGGAACTATATCATCTTTGCGAGGGAAATTGTTTCTTTTATTTCTGAATCATTTGTTTCTCTCATAACAAGAATAAATGAGACAGTATTAGTGTTTAAAGCTGTGAGTACCGTCCCTAAGCAAGGGCTAAGGCAGGAACATGCAATACATTGAGTTGGCAGTGTATTGCATGTTCCTGCCTTAGTCCTTGCTTAGGGGCGGTACTCACTGCTTTATACCCGAGCTATGCCTCAAAATTTTCAAGTTGTATTGCTCCCATGTGCTGTTGCTCACTGGTATTCTAATTTCACATTAGCTACCAGTTTTTTCGGCTCTCTTTGCTCTATAAGAGGATTTTTGCCTCCAAGTCGTTCACTTTTGTATGCCATGCTGATGAGGGCATAATAAGCCCGAAACTGCAGTCCATGGATCGAAATGAACGAGTTGGCGGTGTATTGCAAGTATCAGTGTTATTCATCTTTTGTGAGATCTTAGTTATTATTTATATTAATATTATCTTGTGCTTATGTAACTGAATCATCAATGTCAAAACTTTGTCAGTTAGGTTAAAATGAATTTATGCAAGTCCAGTACAAAGTTGTAATTGTAATGTAATTTTTGCTTGAATGAAGCTAAAATTGATTAATGAGTCGAAACATGGTTTTATTTTGTTAATTGTGACATAGAATAATTACTACAAAATTAATTTGTTAGCAAGGATTTTTTTTATAACATAGTTTAAGAATGTACCACATCACTGGGAGTTTTCATAAAATTACAAAATACAAATAACTTTCTGTACTTAAAGGATTATTGCATACTTTAGGTAGTTAAGTTGGGAAAAGCAAGTGAAACTGCCAGGGAAGCTGCAGAAGAATCGGGGAATAAAGTTTCTGAAACGTTATTGCCTGATTATAATTTAACCCCAACAGTGTTGAATGCAAGAACACCTCGTACTCCAGCCACTAGCAGAGATACTATTCTAATGGTGAGTTTTCACTCAAATTTTTCTATTATTATCCATCATTCTCTCTTGATCTATTTTGCAAGCTCTTGTTATTGTTGTTAATATTTTTAGTTGAATCTTTTTTGACATCAGTATGTATCTTGTATTTTCTTTATGATAATTTGCAAAATTAAATTTGATGAAGTAAGTTCTTGTTATTGGCACCATTATCTCAAATAGGTAATAAATACCTGGCGACCTAGCCCCGCTCGATTAAAAAAAAGAGGTTTGTAAAATCGTGTTTTTTCTAAGGTTCAAAGTACTAATTAAGATAAATTTGAAAAGCATTTTTAAGCCCTTGGTTGCAATTACGCATCTAAAACAGCCGTAATTTATTTTAAAAACCACAACCTTATTTGGACAAAACATCATCATCACAATCTTATTTAACCGATGCACACAGTAAAATCACAATACAATAGTTAACTTTATTTTGAATGATGTCTTGAACATTTCAAAAGCAATAACAATTCTAACAATGCCAAAACTCGTTTGCCAAACACCATAAAAATTTAAATTTACGCTGATGTGATTAAATATGAAATCCATTGTTATAATAAAACGTGGTTCCTATGAAACTGTAATATAATAGTTATCATGAAGAAAATGGTGAAAGAAAGCTTCTCAAATTGTTAATAAAGGCACAAAAAACGGGGGGGGTTTGCGAAAACTCGCGTTTTTACAGAAAAAAACGAGGATGTAGATGAACTCAAAAACCAAAACTTTATCAAAATCGTTATAGCCGTTTTCGAGATCCGAAATATATATATTTATATATACAAGAATTGCTCGTTTAAAGATATTAGATAGGTCTTTAATGACAATGTTATGGAAAGGAGTCTTGTTGTCAAAAAAATTTTATCTTTGAAGTCTCAAAAACATAATTGGGTGCCATCTTTAATAAAAATTGTCAAAGATAAGGTTCAAAACTTCCCGGGAAATGTGTATTTTTAAGGTCCAAAAGTAAAATTGTTTTTTGTTTTGGAATAAGTTCTGCTCTTCAATCAGCAAGTTTTTGGAACTAGAGCCTTAAAACGTGATTGTAGGCCAACTATAGTAACTTTAGTTGAAGGGATGGGATTCAAAAAATCTTCTCTCTCAATTGTCCAATTTAAACTTCTAAAAACATAAAAGCTTAAATGCTCTTCAATGAGATGAGGAAGAGAGTATTCAGGAACTCTTTTCAGGAATTTTTTTGCAATTATAGTCCTTAAAATGCAATTGTAGGTGTTTTTTTTTTTTTTTTTTTGTGATGTTGTGTTTAAACATGGATTGAAAATGAAGCAAATTTCATGCAATCTTACTAGTAAACCTTTCACTTTCAACTAATAATCTGTTCTCAAGTGGAAATTAATAATGTTATCTATAATGCTGAAGGATTTCTCTTTACTTATAGGAAGCTCAGAATATTATGGCATTATCAAATGTTGATACCCCGCTTAAAGGAGGATTAAATACACCTCTTCACGAATCTGACTTTAGTGGTGTTACACCAAAAAGGGATGTTGTATCAACTCCTAACAATTTGCTCACAAACTCATTTAGGACTTCCTCTCAGTCAACAGGTAAGCATAATGTATTTAAAGTTAAGGCATTTCATGTCAAACTCAAGGTATATTTATCCACTGCTTTTATGTTCACAAAAATTAATGGCGGATTTTATAAGAAATTTTTAATTTTGGTTTTTGTAATATAGTTTGGCCTTGAATATTTAATTGTATTAGGTATTACTTTTATGTTTAATCGAGAACGTGACTTTCATATTTTAAAATTAATGCAACGACTTGAGATTTGAGAAATGTTGTTGCGTTAAGCTTTTTCCTAAATTCAATGTACTTTAATAAAGTACTTAATATCTTATAAAGTCTACTATTATTATTCATATATATCACCCTAAGTCTTGATACATTATATGACAGTTTTCTGTCTAGGACTCCTGATAAACAAAAGTAGTTTGCACAGTTTGAGCTGTCGTATAAAATTTATTTACCAGCTTACAGAGCTCAGTTTCTAGAAAGAGTAAGGCTGTATTCCAATTTGGAAAACAAAATGTACACAGAAGTTTGGATCTGTTAATAGACCTTTCACGAAAATCCGATCAAGCAAAACAGACCCTTCACAAAATGCTGATCGAACAAAACAGACTTTTCACAAATTATTCATTGAAAAGAATATCTGAAACAGGCCCTTCATTTCAAGTTTTTCCAGGGGAGGTTATAGGGTGCAATTTAGCCTTAAAACAACAAAAACCACGCCCACTTATATGGAAATACATTGACTTCCCAAAGTCGAAGGGGGGGGGGCAATTGACCCCCCTGACCCCCTAAATGACAGGCCTGATCTGAAATCAAAATAATGCATAGCATATTTTGTTTCTGTGCAAAAGCCCATAATTTTTGGGGCCTTTTCTGAAGTTAAAGAATAAGGCTCGACCGATGGCATTTTTTGGCCGATGGGCCGATGCCGATTGTTGGCCGATTGTTCAAAGTCGGCCGATGGCCGATTTTTTCCCTCTTCCATCGGCCGATGGCCGATGGAAAAAAATCAAACAATTGAAAAAAAAATGCTTTTTATAAGAGAGTTGATGGGTCATATATTCATTTCATTCTACTTCTTTTTCAGTCATTCAGATTTTCGCCTAAATTTCTATTATACTACCTCTCGACAAAAACTGAGAGAATGAAAAAGTAGTAAGTTGAGAAATCAGTCGTACACGTTTTAAGCATTTTCTAGGACCAAAAAATATTCAGTATATTGTAGAAACCTATGCAAGCTATAGCACGGTCGGGATACCTGCGCGAATTGGCGCAATAGCGCCAAAACAGAATCTTGACGCTATCCTGGCTCGAAAAGTGTTATTTTCGACGAAATTGCGTCCGAAAAACTACTGTCACAAAAGCTTTAACGAGCTGCGAATCATCGATCGTCGAAAGTTCACTATTTAAGTGCACTTTTCAAAAAAGAAAATCCTCAAAAATTTCATCTTCGCATAATCAGCGGTCAAGAGTCAGCTTTTATGTCGAACATTTGGGGAAAAAAAAAGAAAGAACAGTGCAAAAATTTTCATACAGCTCAAAATTGGAGATCGCGGAGTTTTGAGAAGGGAAGCCGTTCTTTTTACGCAAAATTTCGGAAAAAAAAAATAAATAAAATGTGCAGAAAATTTCATCCAGCGTATAGTCGGTGATCGTCGAAAGTTCCCGGTTGGGCGCCGCTTTTTCTCTCTCATATTCACTTAATTTTTAAGACCATTCGACATTAGGACAATTTAAGGAATGAATTAGTAAAGTAATAGAAATCAATATTTTATACATTAATCACGTGCTTATCTGGAAATTACTTTTTAACCATCATCTCAATCGTTTTAATTCTGAAAAATTTTGATTTGTTTTGTGGATTAAAATTATTTTCAGAATGTTTTATTTCCACGATAGTTGTTTTTAAGCACATGCATAATGAATTTCGTGTGAGTAAAATGTTTTCTTTTCTTTTCTTTTCTTTTTTTTTTTTTTGCCTGTTATTCCAACATTGAGCATGTGCTTCGCCGAAAATGGCGTACAGTTGATGAGACTTCAATCCTTTTGCATCCTTTAAATATTTTAATTATTTCGATATTCTGGAATCATTTTGAAAAAATGCTACTTCAAATGAACTCATTTAAATTTTTATTTCATTAACTATTAATTTTTTATCTCAAATTTTAGCTACTACCAATTTATTGATTTTGAATCATTTTTAGGAAAAATAACAAGCTTGTTTATCTTTTGATTCGTTTTAACACAAAATACAATTGATAAAATATGTTTTCTTATTTCAGTAAAAAAAAAATCCTGCTCTAAATCAAATAGCTAAGAGTTGGTATGTTTTTCCTGGAAGTGAAAAAACGCCATAAAAACTATAATAGTAAACAAGATTTTGCTATTCTTTCTTCCAAAAAAAAAAAAAAAATAAAACAAGAAAAGCGTAGGATACAGTTTGTAACCGCAGAACAACACTATGGCAAATGAGGGGGATCACATAATATCCTTGTCTTTCATTGATATAAATTTCTTTGTTAAGCAAAAGATTTATTGAAAAAAAAAATTTGTCTAAATTATTTTTATTGTTAAAAAAATGGAATCCATCTGCTGGTTCAATCCAAGTTTGCTAGTCCAATTGTTGGTCCAGTAGGTCCATTTCTCGCAAATAGTCATTCAATATTTTTATGTATAAGTTACTGTCTAACATTTTTTCGCGAAACCTCCGTCGAATCTGCGTCTCTGCGTCTGAAAGTCTCTTCTGACTTTCTCGAAATAGGGGGGAAATGCAACGAGGAAGTAGCAAGCGAACAAAAACTGAAGGCATCTTTTAGTGCGCATCCTAAACCTATCTCCCCTTTTTCGAATGGAAGCGTTCAGGGCTGCCAGGCGCACAATACGCAAACAGACAGTAAGATTTCGTTTAAAATTTTCTGAAGAATTCAATTTACAATTTCGTCTATTTCTTACAGGTAATTAAAGTGAACATGTTTATTACATTTTTTCGACTATGTTATAATTTAAATAAAAATAACTGAATATGTAAATATGATGGTAACTTAGGGGCCGTCGACATGTTTGCAATTCGAATTTTTCAATGAAAATATCTCATAGAAAATCATAGAACAGTGGAGAAAAATGCGTAGGCAGCTGAATTATGATTCTAATAGAAAGATAAGGTAAAAGAGAGGAATGTCGGGACTGATTTAAAGGATTGCAATAAAAGGGCACGCTAGCATTTAAAAGTGCAAAAGTAAAATGATATGAGTTCAGTTAAAGTGAGATATGGTAAATAATGCGCGCAATAAAAGTATCGTAGTGAATGATGGAAATGGTACATATTTATTATAATTCTACATTTTTTATATGTTAAATCTAAAATAGTATAATCCTCCCTAATAGCCAATATCTCCTAATAACGGACAAAACTTCCGTTTCCGTGACTGTCCGTCAGTCGGAGGTTTTACTGTAATTCTAAAAACTCTCATCAAAGTGACCACTCGGAAAGTGTCTTTTGCAGGTTTGGAGTAATTGCCGATTACGTAATCGTAATCCGAGTAATCGATTAAATTTTTTTGCAATCAAAATCATAATTATGATTTGGAAATGGGACACTCGTAATCGTGTAATCGTAATTTTAATCAAGTATTTCTCATGTAATCGTAATTGTAATCTTCCTTTCAATAATATTTAGCCTTATAATCGTGCAGTCTGACTTTTTTTTTTTTTTTTTCAAAATATTTTCACCTATAATTTTATCTTAGTTTATGCTTTATATTTTAATGCCCATATTATTTTTCTCAATAGGTATACAAAATAAGGAAAAGTTGTGTATTTATAGATTTTTTAAACTTTTTTCATGTTTAAAAATTGTTAAAATTTACTTGAAGGTTTTATAAAAGTTTAGTTTAAGAATTTTATTTTAAAGAATTTTATAGTTCCAATATTAATTACATGTAGACAATTTATAAATTGTCAATTTTTATTTTTCGTGATAGTAAATTTTTACCAAAATAAATAGATAGTTAATTTTGCAGAAGATAATCAAAATATTACTTGCTGTTCAATACTGCATGATATTTTAAAGGAAGTTTGAATTCTACAGGCTTCGTTTTCCTGCCACTTAACTAAAAAGGTGCATTAAAACTTGAGCCCCCTAGCAAAAATTTCTGGATCCTCCTCTGTATATATATACAAAATATATTCCCCCCAAAGCTGTAATCGAAATCGCAATCGGCATATAATAATCGTAATCAATGACATTTTTTACATAATCTAACCGTTGACTGTAATCGCAGTTGCGATTTGGCAGAGGACTAATCGTAATCGTAATCTCCAATCTTTCATGTTCGTAATAGTAATCGATTACATTTTGTCGTAACTGACTCCAAGCCTGGTCTGCTGTGTTGTGAAAATTTCGGTATCTGTCCGATTCGGAAAATTCCAAAACCCAGAGCTGTATTGGTCCCGTTGCTGCCCAATTTCAAGCCACATGGTGAACATACTTTCAATTGTGAAATAAAAAATAGAGAAGATAGAATTCCCTCTTTCGATTTTTTTTTAAAACATCAGCCAAGCATCGGCATTTGGATGTTTTCGAGGCCGATGGGCCGATGTTTTTCCTAAGTTAGCATCGGCGGCCGATGCCGATGGCCGATGGAAAAAAATTCAACCATCGGCGCTGATGCATCGGCCTGACCGATGCATCGGTCGAGCCTTATTAAAGAATAAAAAAAAGATATCGGCTCATACACAAATCTCCTAATTTTGCAAAAAAAAAAAAAAAGATTTTGGCACTCTTACTGCCTGTGATGCTCGGGCAAGCAATAAACCTTTAATGTAGTCATATGTAGCACTTTTTGTTGGTTTCTTTTAAAGAAATTAACAACTTAAAAGGTAGCTGTTTTGTTTTAACTTGCGAGGACGTGCAAGGGGGTGTTTGATACCCTACAGAACTTTATTGTGAAATATTTTTTTTTTTACATACAGTTTATTCAACGTCCCTTGGAGTTCATTTTAACGATGCTCAATGATAGAAACCAATTTATTTCTTTTACTCTGAAAGTTAAGCTATGAAACAGTTAAAGCATGGTAGAATTTCTGTTTGTGCATGGATTCTAAAGTTAAAATATTTCCTTCCTTTTTGCTTCTTCCATTTGGATTGGTATGGATTACTTAAACATGCTAAACATAGCTGTAGCTCTGAGCTATTACAATTTTATGATTTATTTATTTATTTATTTATTGGGAATGAAAAAAACATGGAATAAGTTAATGATTTGATCCATATCAATTTTGTTACAATTTATTTTTATGCTTGAGAAAGTTGTATGATTTTTAATATATTCGCAGGCAATACACCTAGTCGTACTCCTGGCTTGAAATCATCAAAAGAAATGACTCCTGGAACAACACCTTTAAGAGATAAATTAAACATCAACCCTGAAGATCATCTAGGTTTTGAAGATGTTGTATCAGCAAAAAATTATAAAGTAAGTAAAGTTATTTGTTTACAATTTGCGAGCCTCTTAACTGCTCATACAGCAGGCGCAGAGGCAATGATTTTATCTTAAAAAGTTATTAAGAGTTGATTTGAGATTAATTTTTAGTACATTATTTGATTTCACTTCAGAAATAAGTTTTGTTTTTACTGAATCTAGGCAGAAAGCCGAAATATGCTAAAGAAGGCTCTGACTTCTCTTCCTCTGCCTAGAAATGATTATGAAATTGTTGTGCCAGAAGATGAGGTTCAAGAAGTTGAAAAAGAACAGTCTGATTTAGCAACAGTAATGGATCAAGCGGATGTAGATGTACAAAAACAAGAGGAACAAAGAGCTTTATGTATGTAACACATTTATGTTTAATACTGAGTTAAAAGTATAATATGAAATATTCATTATTTTGTTGAATGCACTGACTATTGTGCTTGATGCTCAATTTTGTGATGGAGGGATAAAGCAAATTAAAAAAAAAACTATTCTATAAAGTGTTGAGTGTCAGCAAATTAATAAGGAAATCTAGTAGGACCTATATGCTGCTAGAAGTGTGCCAGTATTGTGGTGTAGCAGTGCGAAGCATACTTCTAATAAGTTGAAACTTACTGGGTGAAAGTTGGTGAACAATGCAAATGGGAATCTGTATTGGGTATATATTATATTTTATACTATCAGTCACCTTCAAGTGATTGATGTGGTCTAAACAAAAATTTTGACGGCTCTCACTGGTGTGGCACCTAACATGTTAAGTATTCTTTCTCTCATAGTGATTTGTGTTAAATATACGTTACACAAAATTTTTTCGTTACTAGGAAATCCACTAAAGCTGATTTATTTCTAATGTTTGATATTACAGTAGAAGCAGAAAGACGACGCCAATCAACTTCTGTTCAAAGGGATTTGCCTCGTCCCTCTGATGTCAATAATAGCATTCTGAGGCCATCTCATTGCGAACCCCCGCTAACAGAACTGCAGAGGGCAGAAGAATTAATTAAGCAAGAAATGTTGATTATGTTGCACAATGATAGCTACAAGAACCCATATATGCCACCAGGAAGTAAGAATAGACCGCCTCCACCTAAATCCAGTCTTGCACATCACGTTTCATATTTAGAAAGGCATCCATATAAAGAATATGATGAAAGTGAGCTTGAAGCTGTAAGTAAACCTTTTACAAATTTATTGCTTTTATGGCATAAATTTCACTGATGCTTTTGTTGTTTGATTTGCAGTAAAGAATTTTTCATCAGTTTTTTCTTGTTTGTTTAATATTGGTTTATATATGTTGAATGGGAAGTTTTAACCTATTAAATATTCCTACTTTGACTACTTGACATGGTTAAGAGGCTTACAAAACACAAAAATTCACCATTGCCGAATTTTCAAACACAACACTTGATTTTTAATGCATTTAAAAAAAAACCACGTACAGCGCACCTGGAGAAACGAAACCATTAACGTCTGATAGCTGTAATTTCAGCCTTTCACCCACAAAAATTGTATTACGGCGATAGTATCTTTTCATTATGGAGTTTTTTTTTCACTTCCATTATCAATTAGTTTAAGTCAATTAATTCTCTGAGGAGGTGGAATTTGTCAAAGGGCATTCAACAACCTATCAGCGATCATTGTTTTGAACTTTTTACGGTGAAAAGCCATATTCAAATTTTTAGCGAATCATTACTTGGGGACTTTTACCTATTACCGGCAGCCCTGGAAAACAGCCTTATGAAAGCACGAAAAAACATTTTCCACGTAGGCTAAAAATGCGGTTTCTCGCACCCGCTTAACAGTAAGAGAGAAAAATTCATGAACCGTATGACGTCGAGCCGCTTAAACTTAAAAAAATACTTGTAGAAAAACTACTTGTCCTATCGAAATTGTTTTTTCACCGATTATGTTCATGTTTGTTGTTCTGCCATATAAAAGTAAAATTAAAAAATCGAAAACTTCCCTATTGTGTTGTGATAGATACATTCTGCAGTTGCATAAATTTTCTTTCTTTTTCTATTGTGCCTGTATCTATTGTAGTTCAACAATAAAAAATGTCTTTTTTATGTGTAAACTATCTTTCCAATGTACTTAAAAAGACTTTATGTGTTTACAAAATCAGTATTTCGTTTTCCTTCTGTATGCAAGCCGGCCTTACTACGAGTGCAGATGAATATTTTGGAATTGCCTGTTTTAAGAAAACTTTGGGATAGAGCTGCACGGCAAAAGATAGCCAATTCACACGAAAATGAAGCTTCCGTTTAAACCATTGTTGTTTTTGTTTCAGAAATAAATTTATTTTTATTCATGATTTTGGTTTATTTATCAGTTTAAATAGTCATAAAAACAGTTGAATGACAGTACTGCATATTAAACTGGATTATTATTGATGATTTCTCGATTATCCAAAATAGATTTAATCCTAATTTCTTCGAATAAGCAAGGTTCTACTACAGTGTAATATTATTAGAGATGGAACGAAGCGGCATTTGGCCGAAGCGCCGAATACCAAAGCTTCGGCCAACTAATGGCCGATGCTTCGGCCGAAGCTTCGGCTGGCGCACATATTGAAGTTTTTGGATTAAATGCATAATAAATTCCGCAGAGTTTTATACTTTTCTCCATGTGTTTTAATATTCTTAGCGTTACACAATATTTTCAGCTTACTGTGGCATTCTTAAATTGATTTCATTATAGTTTATTTTTATTTTGGTTGTTTTTATTTTAATCTTCTTAGTATTACAGAACATTTTCAGCTTACTGAGTCATTCTTAAATTAATTTCACTAATTAAAAGTTTTCTTGTTTTTTTTTTTTTTTTTTTTTTTTTTTGCTTTGTACTGCTAGTACAAGAAAAGACGACATTTACTATATTTGTATTGCAAATTAGTAGTCTGCAGTTCAGTTGATGTTTTATAATAAAACAACTGATATGATCATGTACTATACCATAGAACTACCCAATCTACTACTATTTACGTTGTGTTATATGTTTATCTTAAAATTCTTAATGCAAAATGCTTCAGTTTTTGGTGAATTCGAAAAAATAGTAGGGTAAAAGCACCAGTAGTCGGCCATTTAAGAGATCTTTTGTTAATCTTGGCTAACCTAGAACTTTCAGCTATAAATACAGTAACAAAAACAAGGTAAAACTTTAGGATGAACCATTCTGATAGTGAATCATCTACTTGTTTCAGAAATTAAAAAAAAAATTATGTTAAAATCCAAGCTGTTGTCAACACTAGTAAATGCTCCAGTAGTCGGCCACAGAATCATCTTACCTGAAAAATAAGCAGAATCGCAATCTTGGATGACGGGCACACCATTCAAAATGAAATGACTCATTGCTAATTCAAGAAAAAGTATCCAAAACTTAACTGTCAATGGTTGATGATTGAGGATAAGTATATGAATGTGTGAATGCGTCATCTGATTTTGAATTAAAAATGTACTATTTATGAGGAGTTTTATGTCATTGTGGCCGACTACTGGAGCACTTACCCTATCATGCATTCTTTTTTACTTGTTTTTCATCAGCTGCATAAATTTAAGGCCGAAGCGGCCAAATCACAACTCATGCTTCGGCCCTGCCGAAGCTTCGTTCCATCTCTAAATATTATGTTTCTGTTTCCTATATTTTTCGCAGGCAAAAGAAATGCTGAAGCAAGAAATGGAAGTAGTAAAAAAAGGTATGGGGCATGGTGATCTAAGTATTGAATCTTATACACAAGTTTGGGAAGAGTGTCTTGCTCAAGTATTGTTTTTACCTGGACAAAACAGATACACCAGAGCTAATCTTGCCAGTAAAAAAGACAGAATTGAATCTTTAGATAAAAGACTGGAGGTAAAGTGAATTATTTTTAACTCTCTTTTAGTTCATAATGAGTTATCTTGTCTCTTCACTGTAAAAATACTAATTTTCGTGGAAATAAAGGTATGGGTGATCTCATAAACTGAAAATCTCATACTTTATGTGCATAGCAGGGACATCATTTCAAGTTTTCCCGGTGGGGGGGGGGGGGGGGGGGGCAAAGGGTGAAAACTCAATGCAATTTCATCGGAAATCAGCAAAACCACGCCCACTTGTATGTAAATACATTGATTTCTCAAAGTGGGGGGGGGGGGGGGGCAATTGACTCCCTAATTGACAGGGCTGGTGCACAGAACTAAAGTTAAAAAATCCCTAAAGTACCTAAATATATTCTAGAAATAGTTTTATTGGGTAAACTGCCAATAATTGACCATTTAGTAGAAGTTTCCTAACGCTTTCAGATCATAAATATAACATTATTGTTTATGCTAATTAGTAGTATTTATTTTGCATAAAAGTATATTCAGGGCTGAATTTAGCTTTAAGTCGCACATATACGGACTTAGAATCTGCCACCCCATTTCCCTTCAGAAGAAGAATCATACCTCTCTCAACTTGGAAAACAGAGCTAAAGCCTTAACCCTCCAGAGCTTGTGCTGTGAGCAAAATACTCACGCCTAGGGGGAAAGGGTATACTTTTGTGTTTACCAATTATTGCTTTGTATAACGTTTGGTGTTTAGAATGAAGAAGATACTTTCTGAGTGAAGATATTTTATTTACTACCTTTTTCTTTTTTCATTGAGGGTAATGGCTGGTGTGAGAAAGTTTTTACGTGTAGGTAACTATTTATGTGCTAACCATTTAGTGTGCTGAGTGTAGCAAATACTTTTGTAGAGCAGAATTTCAAGTGCTTAGTAGCTAACCTGGGACAATGTTAAAATATATGTATTTGCAATATTTGTTTTGATCTTGCTCTGTTAAGAGTTTGATCAGTCAAAGCCTTATTATCACTTCTGTTATGGAATTGATCTTAGTATACAGGAAATTATTCTTGTTTTGTTCTCCACTAACTTACTGTTCATTTTGTACTCTACGAAATTTAGTATACCGTAAAATGGGGTTAATCGGAACACTTTTCAGCTTTGATTGTAAAAAAAGCAGTTAAAAGATTTTTTTTTAATTTGATTTTTTGGGTAAAAACTTCGGTCTTGCTTTACTTTTGATATTCCAAGCAAAGACAAAAGATTTTGAGCAATTATTATTAAAATATATAGCAAATTATGGGTGTTCCGAATCACCCCGCTGATAGGGGTCAATCGGAACACTTGTTAAAATTTTTATTTTTTTCCATTTAATCTCACAAACATGAGTAATATTGATGGGGGAGAATAAGAACAGATAATTACTGTCAAATAAATGTATAATTTCAGTACCAGTAAACGTTTATAATTTGTGAAAATTCAAAATAATTTTGAACTTATGAAAAATGAAAAGTAATTTTAAGAAAAGCTTTTGAATTGAAATGCAAAGATTTAACATGAATGGAAGTCACTCATGTCGTCCACAAATATGTCAATTGTGACTTGGCTTAAGTTTTTTCATAACATCTCCTGGGATGAACTCTGCCTTTTCTTTAGTTTTTTGAAATTTCTGGGTTTCGGGGATTGTCCTGAAAGATTTTTTCACTTATTCATCACTGTCTATGTGCTGGACGTTTACTACATAAAGTCTATGTGACTTTCCCCCTTTTATTTTAAGTAAAAAAAAGTCTCCTGGAGAAAAAATCTTTTGAAATCTGTAACTTTTGTCATTCTAAGATCTAGTTGCTCACGAGAAGGGATAAACTGTAATAAATCCTTGTCCCTGTCTTGATTAGAAGAATTGGGGTTAGAATCTTGATTTTTCAAACAATTTCCTTCAAATAAGTTTGAATTGGAACAACAGAACTAAGTGTTCCGATTCACCCCGCAAATTTTTTTCCCATGGCATTTTTCAGAATTCTTCACTTTTATGACACAATTTATAAAAAATGTAAATTCTAATGTGGTATTCTGTTGTTCAGATACATGTATAATTGAAACATACCACTCATTGTTTTTTAATATAAGAAGGTTTGTTCTTGCATATGAAGTTTTGCAGTCTATGAAAATGTGATGTTTTCTAGCATTCAACGTGCAGCCCTCTTTAGTAGCCAGTAGCTTCGCCAGATTGACAAAAGTATTTTTTTCCTACTTCCTATGATCTTACCTTTCTAAAAAAAAAAAAATTCATGGCGAAAAATACCCAATAGTATATTTATGAAGAATTTCTTTGTACGGTTGGGAAGTTTTGTTCCGATTGACCCCGCTGTTCCTATACACCCCATTTTACGGTATAGTCTTTTACTACAATTTATGAATACTTCATTTATCAACAAATATTATTCTGTGCGTAATTCTCTCTTTATATTGAATAAATTTCTTCTTTGCATTTAGCAAAATCGGAACCAAATGACTAAAGAAGCCAAAAGAGCTGCAAAAATTGAGAAAAAATTACGAATTTTATTGGGTGGCTATCAAGTAAGTTCTATTTTGTTTTAAGAAATGTTCTATTGTTTATTATACAAAATACTCCACTAAACTCTTTTTCTTTAATTTTTTCCAAATTTTTTAATGTAATGCTCAGTCAAAACTTTTAAGTGTGGAAACATAAAGTTTAGCTCATAATTTCAGAGTATAATCTTGACTTTCAAATCTTTTTTTTTTTTAAACATCTAATAATGTTTGTCTGGTTTGTAAATGTAGAAAAATATTTAAGATAAAATTAATGTTACTACTGGATACCCAGTGCTGTAATTTGAGGGGGGGGGGCAGATATAGGGGAAGGTTTGTTATTGTAAAAATAATGTAAATTTGAAGCCGATTGTTTTCAGATCACCTTTGTTCAACAAAATAAATGTCTGCTTTTTCAATTGGAGCATGCACATAAGTGATTTGAACTGAACTTTTTTAGCATAACAAAAATTAGTCTACCATGACATTTATCTTACAAAAAGATGTGTGCCCCAAATGTTTTTTTCCACCTACAGCATTGTAATATATCCTGAAAGGCCACACAACTGCCAGCAAAAAATATGCAGTAAATGGAACTATCTATCTGCTGAGAGCCATGTTCCAAAACTGTTTAATGGATTGAAGCTGCTGTGACTTCAAAAGGTTGATATATGTAGTGTCTAAATATTTGATTTCTATTGCATGAAAAAAACGTTAATTTAACGACTAAAGGAGGTTTTAATATTGAAGCAGATTGCTTAGCATTTTTAAATCATTATACAATAAATATTTTTTGAGTTAATCAGGGAGTTTAGGAGAAAGTATTTTTCTTAGAGGAATACTATGTATTAGTTGTTATTTAAGTATTTTGAATTTTAAATGCATCTTTTGTTTAAGAGGACTAATAAATGGTTGTTTTTTGAATGGTTAGAGAATGTGCTATTTGTATTTGATTTTACATTGTATAAATTTTCTAGAAATGTCCAATTTCTATATAGACCTATTTATGTTTATGAAGTTCAATCTAACATTAATACTTTTCTGAATGCAAGAAGATTTTAACAATGAAAAAGTTTAAAAAATAAAATTAAAATTTGAGCAATAAAATAATAAACAAAAATATGATTATTTTCTAAATACAGGCAGACTTCATTGATGCAAGTTTCAACTTTCTTAATTGTACTTATAGTACAATTAAATTTGGGTTCTTCATATTTGAATTTTGAATAACAATTTATTGAAAAATTCTATGAAAGCTGTTGTTGTTGCTTCTGATCCTCACTGGTCTAACGGAGCTAGACCAGGTCCATGAGTTCATTCACTCTCAAAAAGTCAAAAAATAAGGTCTCAAAATGAAAGCTGTTATCCTTATAATTCATTCATAATACCTTTTATGAAATTAATTCAATTAAAAAATTATTTGTTCTAGTTCTTTTTCTTTGAGCCATAAGTTTGTGTTTAATTAAAAATTAATTACCTTCAAATTTATAATTTTTAGATGTGAGCAAACAATGAATAAAATAAGAACTAAATACTTTTGTGCAGAAAAGTAAATTATTTTCAATGCTTAAATGCACAAAAATTGCAGAATTCTGCAGATGCAAATAAGATAATTGACCATCTCTTGGTATATATATATAAACCCAGCCGTAATACACTATTTCCAATTCACAAGAATTTGTTTTCGTCCAGATTTACCTTTGAGCCTAAGGCTATACATTTTCTATACCAAAAGCATTTAAGCATTTTCATATCAGATCTCAGGATTCAAAGATCTATTGGTGAACATTGACTCCATGGGGTTGCTCTAGAATTTGTATGCTATAAACTTTATATAAAAAGTAGGTTCTCTGAAAGCTAAATATCAATAAGTGTCAGTACTTTCAATATTTTGCCGAGCGCAAAGCACTTTTAGAAAAAAACATTATACCATTCTGTGCCAAACGTAATCGGTTACATAACAAATTCATCTTGTAATCTCCTCAAATAATAATAATAATAATAATGAATGAATAAATGAACTATTATTTTTTTCGGATGTTACATTTTATTAAATGCTTGCTGATATTTATTTCACTGCATTGGTTTACTTAACCAAATTACAAAAATTAAATTTATGAACATTATTGTTTTTGTGGAATATAAATGAATCAAAAACGAAACAACTGATGTGTGAAATAATTATTAACCAAGAGGAAAGCTTGTGAAAGTATTTATTCCTTCTCTAAAGATTTATTGCATTAAAGAAAACTTGCTGTGCAACTGTTGACAGCTCCATAAACTAAAAGACAATGCCTTGAAATGGACAAAATTTTGTATATCTGATGTAACACTCCAAAAATTTAGAAATTACTATTGTTCTCTGTGTATATGTGTGTTTTAGTACTTCAGAAAGAACTTGATACCCTAATCCCTATTTTAAAATTGGTTATCTTCTGAATAAAAAATTTTTAAATTTATTTTATTTTATATTTGCAGTCCCGAAACCAAGCATTAATGAAGCAGCATCAAGATTTGGTTGAACAAGTTGAGCAAACACATCTTGAATTAAACACTTTCAAAACTTTGCAAGAATTAGAAAGTTTAGCTATTACCAAAAGAGTTGAAGTAAGTTAATGCTTCCTTTTTATTTTCATTATATGAATGTATGCACACTAAATTATCTTTAAATATACTAACAGAGGTGTGTTTGCAAAAGAAGATTCATTTTGCACTTCTACAATATGGAAATGTAGAAATTTGCAAAAAGGAGTGTCTACTACATCTAGGAAGATGATGGGTGTATTTTCAAAATATAGATGCTTGACTGGTGGGGAAGAGAGCAGGGAATTAAAAATTCACATAAAAGGGACTTCGCAACTGGACTATTCAGTTTATTATTTGAAACTTTTAAAATATTTATCACTATTGTTTTTGTGTAGGGATGCACCGATTAATTGGTAGTTGGGATTAGTCGGCCAATTTGCCGGTTATTAGTAATCGGCAAAATTTTGTGCTTAATCGACTGACGAAATCTTTTTTTAATATTATTTTTAAAGTATACCTTCACCAAGAAACTATGATGAATAATTTTACTTGTAAATACGTGTAATTTTCTGCAATCCTTACGAAATATGTCTATATGACTTTTTAATTAAATTCGAGGACATGGGTATTTTTTTTTTTTATAATCAGTCAAATTTTGTCTATCAATCAGCAAAAAAAATTTTTTTAAATAAAATTACTTTAATTGTGTCTTGAACAAGAAACGATGATGAATGAATTTATAAACGAGAAATTAATAATTTTCTCGCAACCATAAGTATAATATGTAGTACAAAAGTGTAGGGAGTAAAAGCAGAAAAAGTAATTTAAAGAAAGAACTGTAAGAATAATCCTCTCAGTTGATATTAATTTAATAAATTGATTTTCCCATTCTGATATAGATCCACATATAGATAATGTTCCCACACTTTTCTTTTATGCATGGTGCTTTTAGATAACCTCTAGTTTTCACGAGGAACAAAAGGCTCGCATTAAATGGCTACTAATCATTGAAAATAAATGAAAATCAAAAGCACTTCTAAATTAGAGTACTCACCACAGCCTCAACCTATTGGGTTTTTTTTTCATGCCTAGTTAACATAATTAACAATGTGTTAAATATTTTATGTGGTGTTCATGTAATTTTATCAACAATAATATGAAAATTTCATTAAAGAAATTGGATAAAATTCTGCAATTATTTTGGAAAAATTAGGAGAATGGAAGAAAATAAATCTTTTCAAGAATAAATTGGTAACTTTTTCTAAAATCGGAATTGTAAAGGAAAGAAGAAAAACAGTGATGGTGAAATTCGTAGTAGTAAAATTAATCATCTTCATCATTACTCTGCCTCTCCAATTAATCGACCAATTATCATCTGCCAATTAGTCTGTAATCAGCCAATTTGCTTATCGGTGCATCTCTATTTTTGTGTTTCAAATTATTTTGATTAAAAATGAAATTCTTAGATTACTTCTTTCTTTTTTTTTTTAGTCTTTAACAGAAGATGTAAATAGACAGGTAGAACGAGAAAGTATGCTGCAAAAGAAATATCAGGATCTACTAGAGAAAAAAAATGAATTTGAAGAATTATTAGCAAAATCTTAATCCATCTCATAGTTATAAAACGCATTAAAGAGAAAAAAAAATACTTGAATCATTGTTCCGTAAAAATTATAAGTGTTTTTAGTTGTGAAACATTCCTTTTCTGTGGATTGTAGATTAGTGAACAGTATATAAATAACAAACTTGAAATATATCATTGCAAGAAGCGAGAAATTTAAAGTATTAATGTCCACCATTCAACTTGTACTTTTTAAGTTTACAGAATTTGATTTTTATCATATTTTTATATTTTTCATGAACATTAAAAAACTGTATTATATTTTTTGCCTTTCTTTTTTAAATTAAAAATGAAAATGTTAATTGTTCTAGAAATGCTGTGAGAAATAAAATTGGTCTGCTGTAATAAAAGTAATACCTTTTAAATAAAATGAATTATATTTAGTAAAAATAAAGTATGTATTCATTTTTTGCTCAAAAGCAAAGGGTGCAAATAATTTTTAATGTAATCCTGTATGAAATTTTTAATGAACAACCTTGTAAGGTCTCTGCCACTGCTGCAGCTTCTCAACCCATTTGAATCGGTGTGATACTTTTACATATCTATTTGCACTTCATTTCTAGAATTTAAACTGTGGCTTTTTACTGTTGCACACTTGAGTACAGTTGACATTCGATATAACGACCATCTCCGTCCTACACAAAAGGGTCTTTATAACGAATGGTCGCTATAAGAGGTAGAACATAGAGTATATTAGGATACAGTTGGGGTTTCTTTATAGGTCGTTATATTAGGATGGGCTTTATAAAGAGTGATCGTTATAACGAGCGTCGACTGTATAAAGAATCACTGCGCATCGTATGAAGTATTAACTTTCTATTAAAAAAATTTTACTTAAAAAATAACAATTTGTACATGTTGCAGTTGTAAGTTTGCAGTCACACCCACAACATGTAAAAAAATATATTTTTCAAAGGCATGATTTTTTCAGAAGATTGACAGTTTTCATAATGATACATAATAGTTCCTCACATTAAAAAATATATTAGTTAAAAGCTGACGTTTAAAAGTTCCAGAAGAAAGTGCATGTATGTACGTAAAAATATCTAAACTACAAAGTAACCCCCAAAATGAAAGCCCTCCTCAAAATGAGTTTAAACCCATCGAAAATCATCCCCTTTTCTCCAAAAAATTGAAAAAAAAGAAAAAAGCAGTTGGTAATCCTGAATGTGCAATTTATATTAAGGAATTTTGATCTATGAAAAGCAGAATTTTTAATTTTCCTTTGAACTTGTTGTGATGTTACATAGTGGCACTGGGCGTGTTCCTTTGGAAGTTATATCCCTTCTTTTAAAAATAAGTTTAATCTATATACATAAAAGACTACTTTTGAAAACGTATGTCCGGGGTAATCTTCCAAACTACTGGACCGATTTTAACCATTTTTTCACCGTAGATAGCTACAGTAACAGGGAGCAGGATAAGCTATAATTTATTTCTAAAAAGCTTAGTTTAAAAAAGTTATTATGGAAAACAGGTAATTTTATGTCATTCCCCCATTAAATGATTAAATTTTCAACCCATTGTTGCAAAAATTTGGTGCCATGCAGCAACAATATTGATTGTAATCATATTGAAAATTTTGAACCAAGGCTTCTTTGGAGTAAGTATGGAGTTTATTGCCTTCTAAGGATTTTTATATCTATCTGAGCCAACAATCGCTAATTCTCTAACTATTGCCAAAATCAATAAAAAAAATTGATTTTGGCAATAGTTAGAGAATAGTAAGGGTTTATAGTCAAAAAAATTTCTAAATTAGGTACATAAGATGTTTTCACCTCACCAATGTTGTCACGAGGTTAGAAACTAATAATGGGACTTATTTAACGAGCAATATTTGGAAATGGTTAATTTCAGTGCGATTGATACTGTAAATATATATTTATTTTAATATACCAAGCTTTTAACATTTCCTATTTACTCAAACATTATTTGTAGCTTGCTATTTTTTTTTAGCTTGCATTATTTTTTTTATAGTTTATCCATAACATAGCCATTGTTTACAGAAATAGCCATTATGTTTATAGCTATGCACTTTAGTGTTGGGAAATTTATGAATGAGTTTCACTAAACCACACTACACCCACAGAAACCCGGGCAGGGCCTGGTACCCGGCTAGTATTACATATCTTTCTTTAATTTGGGTTCAATAGTCTTATGCTAGTTTTACAAACATGTTGCTTGCAATTTCTTTGGAAATCCCAATCTTTACTCCTGCTTCTTGGTTGAAAAAAATATTCCTCTACACATCTGCATACAGATATATATTTCACTGGATTTCTGAAAGATCTAATGTTTTGTTCATGTTTACTACTGTAATAATAGCACGTAAAATTACCCATTCAATGCAATTATGCATTTATAAATTTCACAGTACAGAACCTCATGCAAGAAATTCATGATTAAATTGCTGTCGAGTTTGCTAATTTTGTCAACATATTGTAAATTTGTTGTAATATAGCAGTGGCAGATTTACTATGGCGATATTATGAGGAGCCCGCATAACATAGGCACTCCAAATGGGGAATCTGAATAGGTTCATAGAAAACATTTTAAGGAACTTGTTTACGTCTAAGGGGTTGCCCAAAATGGATTGTGACCGACCCCCAAACCTGTAAATCTGCCACTGTAAGACTGAACTTGTGCAACTAATATTGTTTGCCCATTTATCATTTCTTTATTTTACATGTAACTTATTGTAAGTAAGCGAAAATGTTCGGTGTAAGTAAGCAAAAACCGCAGTTTCGTGGAACTGCAGTCCATGGATCGAAATAGCCGAGTTGGCGGTGTATTGCAAACCAAAATAGTTATCACAAAAAAGCAATAATTTTATTGAGCAAACGTATTTTATAAGCGTTAGTTTTTAGTATGTTTTCCTTTTTAGATTAACGGTGGAATTTTTTTTAGTGCCTTTAAAATATTTTTTCATTTATTTTTTAAAAAATGACTTTGTTTATACAAGTTTGACAAAAAATATGTTTTTCAGTTAATGTTTTTCATGTATGATATTGCAAATAAAAATGTGTTAAAGGTGAATGACTTGAAATTATATTTATTTTAAGAATAATAGCATGTGTTAATGAAATCACATTTTTCTATTTTCTTTTTGAAGTCCTGATATTAAATATTAAAAAGAATTTACTATTTGAGTATATTTAAAAAAATTTACATTTTGTGTTCATCAATCAATATAGTTTTTCATTATCATTTTTAAAAATCTTGAAAAGTTTCATGCTCTTATATTATGTAAGAATAATTTCATTTTTTTTTTTTTTTTTTTGCTTGGTCCTTCGATTTTACAAAACTAATCAAATGTTTCTTGAGTGTTGTAGCTGTTAGGTTCGACTTTCAATGTTCTATCCTTAGGAAACTATTGTCAGTAGTTAAACAGATTTTATATTTTCATGTATTTTTTAAACAAGAATTAGTTTTCTTACTATTTTCTTCTTAAATTTTTGATCTACTTTTCAGTCATACAAACTTGTTTTTACTCACAAGATTAGGTCAAATTTAAGAAGAATAAGTTTATTTCATAAAGATATTGGTACATTTTAATGAACAGAATCCATAATTGGTATATATGCAAAGAATAAAATCCATATGTTACATAGTAAAATGTAAGTATTTTAATATTACCTTTAAAACTTTTCCAAGAAATTAAAATAGAAACATTACTGCTCAATAAAAAGTATTTTTTATTGCAATTATAGGAATTTAAAAACATCTTTGAGACTTATTATTATAGAAAAAAGAAGTCGGTATTGGATACTGATCTTGCTAACTTTTTCAGTTTCTTACAAGGCTCGAAATTTGTTTTGTACATAAATTAGTTTGACATACATTTTGTAATGGGAAATTAAAAGTACGGTCATTTACTTGTATCCAAAAGGTAGTTTGCCACCATCTTTGCGAAACTGTTGTAGGTAGTGTGAAATATTTTCGGAATTAAGGAAATACTTAAAATAAAGTCTACTGGTGCAATGTTTTAAACACATGTAATATCAAGCAAAATTGGTTTAAACACATGAATTTTGTAAGACAGCCTTTAAAAGTAATAAAACAGAGAAAATTTTAATTTCAATTAATGCTTTGTTGGTTCAAAAACATCATTGTCATTGCGCTCAATATTGAAATTTCAGCTTTATCTGTTTTTCATAGAATTTCTTCAGGTTTTCAAAATTTTCATACAATTAAGAATAATTAGGAAAGTTGCCAAATGCAAGAAAATGTTTGATTGTTTGTATTATTACCCTTGAAGGTCCAACAGAACATTGAAGCAACTTTTAAAAAAAGCTTGTTTTTCTTCCAAAGGAATGATGAAAAAAGGCAATATAACAGCGTTTCTTGAAATGAGGTTAAATGCTGGCCCTTATCTTGTCATCACCTGAGCATGAACATCTCTATTATGTTTGGGAATGTTATAATATGCTTTGTGCTCTTGGGAATCTTAATAAGGTCATTCATCATTGGGTACCATGGCATTCTGTTGTCAATGCTAATAAAATAATGGTTCGTGGTTCTGTGAACGACTCGGGTACTCTTTTTGTGGATACAGAGTCGGCAAATAGGATTTCAAGGAATTTTATTATAACTAGTGTTATCTATTTTTAAGAAAAAAAATTGCAACTGACCATAACATGTACATGGAGAGGTAACATCAGGCTAACGTTCTTAATAGAGATTGCCCTAGCATTAGGGCAAAAGAGCTCTTGAAACTTAATAGAAATAGTATTAGGTAGACAATTGGACTACCTAAAATGGCATGTTTCTGTTATGGGTATCACTAATGACCCTATTTGCTGGTGTTGCCTTGTTAATGAGGAAACTTAAATGTCATGTGTTTGTTTGTAGTGCTGTCTGCCTATAGGTTTGAACCTCTTAGCCAACACCTAATCAAACCTTGGGATATTCATGACATTCCTATTAGGTGCTTACTGATTTTTTCTTCAGCTTCTGGTTTCAGTTAATACTCTTGTTAGCGGTTCAGTGCAGTAATATGACTCCGGGCATGTGGATCTATTAGGCCTATCTTTCTCTCATTTCATACCCCACTTGAATACACAAAACACTGAGGCGTATTTGTTTGGCACATCATAATGTTAGTTTAAATGAAAGGCAGAATTTTTGCCTTGCTATCCTTTTTTTTAATTTAATGCATTGTAGTTAACTTTATTTTTCAAACAATCGATGGGGTACGTTTTGAAATACAGTAGAGAACCAATTATCCGGGATGTTTGGGACCACAGCTATCCCGGATAACTGAATTTTCCGGTTTTCTGGATCGCTACGAAGCGATATTTGCCAATTGTTTATAAAACCCAAGTTACTATAACAAATAGTAATGTATTTTAAAATCTGAAGAGAAAACGATCCAGAAGTGCTTATAGATATAATACAATATTAAAAATTTCTGAGCTATATATGCCACTTATATGGTATTTATGAAGAAACCGTTCATATTCATTTAGGTATTTCAAAAGAAAAAAAAAAAAAGCTCTTCATTTTTTAGAAATTGCCGAAAATGTGTATTTTAAAAAGTGGCGGAAAAATCGGCAACATGTTGCCGGTTTCCCGGTATTTTGGTTCCCGGATAAAAGGTTCTGTACTGTATATGGTTTTCAATACTGACATGTCTTATTATCATGGAAATGATCTGCAGTAAAAAAAAAAGTTTTAACATTACTCATTTTAAAAAAGATAAAAATCTTCCCTTGCTGACCATATTCTTCTATATTTCTTTTTTTTTTCACATGCAAAATTGAAACTTTTGCTTCTACATTTTTTGCAGGAAAATTGTTTTAATTAGATTACAGTTAATCTTGGTCAATACGAGGAAAACTGTTTATATAGTTATAAATTTTTTATATCAATTTCAAAAATACTGCTTCAGTAATGAATGAAATGAAATATTTAACTAATTACAGATTGTATATGTTTTGCATTTATTTAATTGCTGATAATCTGTTTAAATATTTTTGAACTCCATTGTTATAGCCTCATTTTGGAGGTCATTAAAAAATAACATCAGTTATTGCTGGAAAAATTTTGGAAATTATGGTATAGTGTTATGAAAGTACTTGCTGAATGAACCAGGATGAAATTGCCATTACTTCTGGTTACTTGCGAAGGTATGGAATTGGGCAAAAACCTACTCGTACCCCTCTCATTCAGGTTACTCGTATTAACCAAAATGCACTGTAGCCCTTTGTTGCAAAGTTTTAATACACACTTTGAGATATTTCTAGCAGTCCATGCTTTTTGTTTTCTTTATTCATGTGCGTCATGAAGTGCTGTGAATGACACTCATTGAACCCTACGTCTGTTGGTAAGGTCTGCAATGAGGCATAGCACTTGACCAGTGTCCACTTTTGGAGCACATGAGCCTTTGGTAGCCAAGAACGCGGTGACCCTTGTGGCAATCGATGACCACAACTTCGCCGATGTCGTAATGAAATTTTGTTGGGATAACCCGTCCATTCGAAGGTTCACCAGGGAACTCACACGCAGCTTTGCCTGTAAAGAAATACAGATAAAGTATTCTTTCAATGCAGTTATAAAACATTTGGTTTTTTTTAAAAACATTAGCATAAGAGTACTGCAGCATTGCCAAAGAGAAGTTAAGGCCACAAGGGAAAAAATAGCTTGATAACATCAAACTAACTAAAGTATCAGCTTTATGATATCCATACTAATCTCAACACCGGGAAAGATTTTAGTCTAGGAATCTTATTTACTTTGTAGTCTCAAAAGTCCATGTACATTAACTTTACTATTGTTTATATTTGCTAGAATGCTGCTACCGTAGATGAAACCAGATAATGAATGTCTAAGTTCTGTGAAACAGTTTGAGAATAATAGATTGAGAAAAGAGAAGTTAGGTAGTTTGTGTCACTAAATACGTTTTATCTTGCTTCTCTTTGTAGTAATTCAATGAGTTGTTGTGAATTCATTAAAGAATTTAGGTTTTTTATAACTATTGGCTTATTTTGGTGGAAGGGGTAGGGGGCAAGGAATATGCTACGTTTTTGTTTAAAAGAAAAATCAACTAGCATAAGTGATGCCTAACGTGTTGTCATTAAAAACATACCTCTTCATGTTAGTGGCCACATCAGTATCGACAACTTGACCGGTTATTACGCAAAACATTGTTCTTGGGACAAAACATGTGGAAATTACAAATGATAAGCAATGGTACTAAGCGCGCAACTTTGCAAAAATGCTGAATATGTGTTTTGAAGCTGTGAAGAACCAGTTTCTCAACTCAGTTTTGATTGTCCATTGATAAATGAATCATTCGTAAATCTGTTTTTGTGACTGCTACAACATTAGATGACAACTGTGTGCTTAGGTTGTATTTAATAAAACGTAATTAACGGAGGGCTTTTAAAGTCAATTGGTAAAGTTTTTATTGCTTAATTGCCTTTCCTTAGAACCTGAGAGTTTAATGGAAATAAATTGATCTGAGCACAGTACAAGAACAAAAACTGAATATACTTTTGGACACTTTTATTAAAATGTAGCTTTTGATTGACATCTAACACAAATTTATGAAATATAGACTATAAGACGAAACAAGTTCATAGGAGAGCCTTAAACTCTTTTTATATCAAGTTGTCTGCACTATTCTATACTGTACAACTCATTCTCTTATTTCTTATTATGTAATGGAAAAGTCATAAATGTTGAGAAAATTACACAGGAGGTTGGGAAACTGATGTAAAAGTGAAATAATGACACATTTATATTAAAAAAAAAAAAAAAAAAAAAACCTCATAAATTGACATCGGAGGTTAATTTTTTCAGCATTATCGAATCAATAGTAGTTGTTTTCTTTTTTGCAAAAATTGTCGCTGCAAGCCAGTGGCGGCTCGTGCCTTAATTTAGTGGGTGGGCTCGCAATTATATGTTTGCCCAGTAATGCTTACACAGATAAAATGAAAGAAACAGTTAGTAAATCAATACTGAGCGACGTAAACTAATATCAAATTCAATTAATACAAACTTGCATTGCAAAATTATCGCATTTGATTTGGTGCTTAGGTTTCATATTTTAAATGCTACACTAGCCTTAAACGATCAATGAAATAATAATAGCAGTATTTTACACAGATGGCCGACTTTCCATACATCACTAAGGGCCCTGCTCCACATTGACGTAAAGCGGAAACGTAAAACGGATTAAATAGTATTCCTATGGAAAGTACCCGGATTTTCGGTTTCGGTCACGTTTCTGCTGATTTGGAGCAGAGCACTAACGTTAAGCAAGCTAGATCTCATAATTTTGCCATTTTCAGACAGTGAAAATATTCATCACATCGAAAGTGTCACGACTCCTCATTAGGATGGCCCTTATTTTTCAACTTTTTAAAAAGTTCACTCCCACCCCCCTATTTTGTTCCAATGGACAAAAAAATGATGTGTGCAAAATATTAGCTCAATCGGAAAAGTTTAAGGGGTGCCTCAACGAGCTTGAAATTGCCAAAGTTTCACCGAAAATATGATTTTTTCAGCTTTTTCAAATTAATTTTTTTCAAGCAGATTTTTATTTTTTATGACCTTATTTCTTATTACAAGTGTTACTTTAATTTTCTGTGAACTTCCAAGCCTTTCCTGCATTTTCCTCTGACATCTAAGAAGGTTAAAACATTTTTTGGCCACCAAGACGCTATTCGCGACTCACGACGTTTTCTTGTCAGGTGCAAGTATTTCTACAACAAACTTACAAAAGTTTCTCTGTTATTTTTTAGTAGAGATATTTTTGCAAGTACACATAAAATTATGGAAGGATTTAAAATTTATTACAAATACGATTTAATTTGAGTTTTATCATCTTTATTATCGTACAGTGTTTTCCAAACAATAAAATGCCAAACTATGCTTTTGTTGAATGAGTATGAAAAATTGCTTTGTATTTTCCGTTTTTAGTATGATTGGTAGAATATTTTTTTAATTACTAAGAATTATTTATTTTACTATTATTTCAAATTTTTATCTAGATGAAAAAATTCTATTTATAATACGTGCTTCGTTTACTTATTTTTCAACCAAGTATAACTTTATCTTTATTTAATAATTTTTATGTAGGAGTGTTTTTGCGTTTGTTGTGTGACCCTTCTTATAAATTTTTGTTTAATTTTCTGATCTATGAAATAAGTTGGCTGTCGCACTAGGTTGTTCCATTTTCAAGGTGGCTTTCAGCTTCGATATAAAAAATAAAAGAATCAGATTTTTAGTTCCGAGTTTTATTGCACGAAAAAGTGAAATATGCACACGTACATCCAAAATACATACGCTGTATATCTATTTGCTAGATAGTTTAATGAGTTATACGAAAAGAGTTTCAATGGAAACACCTTAGGCCATATCATACTTTTCTCCCCTCTTTGTCCAGTTCCTGGAATCACTCCCATTCCCTCGTTCGATTCCTACCGCCTCCACTCGAAAAAGACCCCACATCCGGTAAGATGTCAAAGAGTCAATAATCAAACATAAAAGTTTTTCAGGCAAAGAAAGAGAAAGAAGAGATTCGTGTTGGAAATTATGAATGATCTTTTCGACATTTCGCATGCAGACTCTTTGGAAGATATTAAAATCGAAGAAAGTAGAAATTTCTTATTCTTCGGCTCCAAAAACAGCATAATACAAAGGACCTAATCATAAACAGAACTTCTCTTCAACGCCACTAAAAAAAGAGAGAGAAGAGAGACATACTGAAATTCGATAAGAATTAAACTTGAACTAGTGGGGGGGGGGGGGGGGGGCAAGAATTAGGGTTATATTAGGATGGAAAATTGCTCTCAGTACTAGCTGGAGTTGAGGAGATTCATAGATTAGCAATTTTAGTAACTTTCCAAGGCAAGGGAACACCTGCTGGGGTCCCGGAAATTCCAACATCACCAGGAGAAGGGCAAGCCATGGCTATTTACCAAGCAGTTGAAAAGTGGGGATTAACCGATAAAATTGAAGCACTTGCTGTGATACAACAAGAAGCAACCTAGGTCGAATAAATGGTGCCTGTACTAATTTAGAAAAAATGTTTAATCGCAATCTGCTGTACCTCCCTTGTTGTCATCATATTTTTGAGTTAGTTTTAAGGGGATGCTTTGATTCTTTAATGAGTGTAACTTCTGGTTCAGATACGGAACTTTTAAAAAGATTTAGAGAAACCTGGACAAAATATATATATATATACAGGGTGGTCCTAAACTCATGGTACAAACTTTTAGGGTAGGTCAAGGGCATTGTAACAATGACTTTTTGTATAGGAATGTATAGTCGCAAGTGACGTGGTGAGGCGTAAACAGGGGAAATGACAGCCGAAAGGAAAAACAAAGATTTTATTCAAAGCGTTGTTGACAATTGTCATATTTACATTAAGTGTTCAAAATTGCGTCCACCAGTAGCGATACATGCTTGACAGCGTCGGTGGAGCGATTGGCGTACACGTTCAAAGATGCCTGGCATTTCACGCACACTTGCAGCAGCTACAGATATGCGAGCGACGAGATCCTCATCTGAGTCAACTGGAGTCTCATAAACAAGATTCTTTAAATGTCCCCAGAAAAAGTAATCGAGGCTCGATAAATCGGGAGATCGGGGCGGCCAAGGGACTGGTCCACCACGCCCAATCCATTGAGCACCAAACGTGGTATTCAGATAATTCCGAACATTAATGCTGAAGTGTGCTGGCGCCCCATCGTGCTGAAACCACATGCGGTTACGAATGGCGATCGGAACATCATGCAGCAGTTGTGGTAACACTTCCTTCAGAAAAATAAGATAGCTTTCGCCACTTAGTCGCGTGGGTAGCAAGTATGGGCCAATCAAAAAGTCGTGCACAATACCAGCCCACACATTAATACAGAAACGTTGTTGAAACGCATGTGGACGCGTTGCATGTGGATTATCGGTTGCCCACACATGGGAATTGTGCGCATTAAAGACACCCTCGCGTGAAAATGTGGCTTCATCTGTAAATAGCACATGATCTACGAAATCCGGCTGCAATGCGCATTTCTGCATCATCCACTGGCAGAAGTTCACGCGGAGAGGATAATCTGCGGGATTCAATGCTTGTACTTTCTGAAAATGGAAGGGGTGTAAGCGATTTTCGCTTAACACTCTGCCTACAGTCTGATGACTCACACCTACGTCATGTGCAACAGTTCTTGTGCTTGACTCTGGTCTATCAGCCACAATGTTCAAGATGGTTTCTTCCAGCCTTGGAGTGCGTACAGCTCTTAATCGACCAGTGTCATGTCTGTTGACGCCGAAGCCACCTGTTTCACAAAGTTGACGATGCAACCGTTGAAAAATTCTGTGATCCGGCATTCGGCGATCAGGATACTCCTCGCGATACATTCGTAACGCAGCTCTGCCGTTACCATTTGCACGACCGTACATGTAATGCATGTCTGCTTTTTCTGAATTCGTGAAGTCACCCATCTTCTACGGCAGCACAATTGAGAATGGCGCTTTTCCTCATTGCGATGCATCATATTCAACAGCGGCTGGACATCTACTGCCCTCTACTGGCAATGATACCAACTGATCCCTCCATTTTTCTTTCCTTTTATTTCTCTTGTTTACGACTCACCGCGTCACTTGCGACTATACATTCCTATACAAAAAGTCATTGTTACAATGCCCTTGACCTACCCTAAAAGTTTGTACCATGAGTTTAGGACCACCCTGTATATATATATATATATATTAGAGATGGAACGAAGCGGCATTTGGCCGAAGCGCCGAATACCGAAGCTTCGGCCAACTAATGGCCGAAGCTTCGGCTGGCGCACACATTGAAGTTTTTGGATTAAATGCATAATAAATGCGTAGAGTTTTATACTTTTCTCCATATGTTTTAATATTCTTAATTCTTAGCGTTACACAATATTTTCAGCTTACTGTAGCATTCTTAAATTGATTTCATTAATTAAAGTTTATTTTTATTTTGGTTGTTTTTATTTTAATGTTCTTAGTATTACGCAACATTTTCAGCTTACTGAGTCATTCTTAAATTAATTTCACTAATTAAAAGTGATCTTGTTTTGTTTTGCTTTGTACTGCTAGTACAAGAAAAGACGACATTACTGTTTTTGTATTGCAAATTAGTAGTAGGAAGCTCTACTTGGAACATGAAAAGCTCAGTCTGCAGTTCAGTTGATGTTTTATAATAAAACAACTGATATGATCATGTATTATACAATAGAACGACCCAATCTACTACTATTTACGTTGTGTTATATATTATAAATATCTTAATATTCTTAATGCAAAATGCTTCAGTTTTTGGTGAATTCGAAAAAATAGTATCATGCATTCTTTTTTACTTGGCTTTCATTTGGTATTTATTTTAAGAGGATTATTTAATAATGTCACAAGTTCAAAGAAACTATTCATTCCAAGGTTAAGTTTTGGAAATTACAAGCAATGAATCACAAGTAATAGAACTTTCGTTGCCTAACGAAAAAGAGCTAGAACTGTACATGAACAAGCCACTCTTAAATAGGAAAAATTGCCCACTGAATTGGTGGATGGAAAATAAGACAATTTTTCCAGGATTATCAGAATTGGCCAAACGCTACTTATCTGCTCCAGGTAGCAGTGTATACAGTGAAAGAACATTTTTCGAAGCTGGTAATGTATACGAGAAGAAAAGAAGCAGGATTCTGCCTAAAAATGCTGAGACATTGTTTTTTTTGCATCATAATTCTAAGTTGTGTGACAAATGAGCAGGTATTATTCTATTAATTCAAGAATAAATAACGAATCTTTTTTAAAGTTAATCAACTAATCAGAATTGATTCTTTTATAATTATAAATACTTAAAAAAATGCGGATCTTGGGTGGATGTGTGCTACTAATAGACTGGACCACTTCCTCATATTTTGATTTATACAAAAATAAATAAATAAGATGCAGCTTTAGGTTATGTATTAACTATTACTTATTTGTTTTACTATATCCTGATTTTGTTGTTTAGAATCTTGATCAATGAAATACATAATAAGTTAATATATGTTGATAGATTAATGCATCTCTTTAAAAAAACTTAAATTGTGTACCTATAAATTTCAAAAAATATAAAATTAAAAAAAAAAAGTATTTCAGGATGCATAATAGTTGCACATCTGCCCTTGTACACATAAGAACCATTACCATTGTTCAAAGTTTCAAAGCTAGAAATCATTGAAAAATACTCAATGCAGAATATTTATATAGCTATTATTTTAAAACTAAAGTTTTTTTGAACAAATATAACGAAATGTAATATTTAAACGAACATATTGTTAATAAATATTTTATTAATTATTGAATGCATTCTGGCTTCAAATGTTCAATACGCACATATTTTTAATTGAATATAAATTTCTATTATGCTTTATCATGAGGAAGAATTTTGAGTTGAAAAGACTATCTTATATGATAATAACTAGCCTGGTACCCGGCCCTGCCCGGGTTTCTGTGGGTGTAGGTGGTTTAGTGAAACTCATTCATAAATTTCCCAACACTAAAGTGCATATCTATAAACATAATGGATACTTCTGTAAACAATGGCTATGTTATGGATAAACTATAAAAAAAATAATGCAAGCCAAAAAAAAAAAATAGCAAGCTACAAATAATGTTTGAGTAAATAGGAAATGTTATAAGATTGGTATATTGAAATAAATATATATTTACAGTATCAATCGCACTGAAATTAACCATTTCTAAATATTGCTCGTTAAATAAGTCCCATTATTAGTTTCTATCCTCGTGACAACATTGGTGAGGTGAAAACATCTTATGTACCTAATTTAGAAATTTTTTTGACTATAAACACTTTCTAGTCTCTAACTATTGCCAAAATCAATTTTTTTTTATTTCACCCGTTAGCGATTGTTGGCTCAGATAAATATAAAAATCATTAGAAGGCAATAAATTCCATACTTACTCCAGAGAAGCCTTGGTTCAAAATTTTCAATATGATTACAATCAATATTGTTGCTGCATGGCACCAAATTTTTGCAACAATGGGTTGAAAATTTAATCATTTAATGGGGAAATGACATAAAATTAACTGTTTTCCATAATAACTTTTTTAAACTAAGCTTTTTAGAAATAAATTATATCTTATCCTGCTCCCTGTTACTGCAGCTATCTACGGTGAAAAAATGGTTAAAATCGGTTCAGTAGTTTGGAAGATTACCCCGGACATACGTTTTCAAAAGTAGTCTTTTATGTATATAGATTGTAACAGAAAATTTGCTGCATAAATTTCAGGCCGAAGCAGCCGAAGCGGCCGAATCATAACTCATGCTTCGGCCAGACCGAAGCTTCGGCAAAATGGCCGAAGCTTCGGCTCGGCCGAAGCTTCGTTCCATCTCTAATATATATATATATATATATACACTGAAGTGACAAAAGTCATGGGATACCTCTTAATATCGTGTCGGCCCTCCTTTTGCCCGGTGAAGTGCAACAACTCGACGTGGCATGGACTGAACAAGTCGTTGGAAGTCTTCTGCAGGAATATTGAGCCATGCTGTCTCGATAGACGTCCATAATTGTGAAAGCGTTGATGGGGCAGGATTTTGGGCACGAACAGACCTCTCGATGGTGTCCCATAAATGCTCAATGGAATTCATGTCGGGCGATCTAGGTGGCCAAATCATTCGTTGGAATTGTCTAGAATTTTCTTCAAACCAATTGCGAACAGTTGTGGCCCGGTGACATGGCGCATTGTCATCCATAAAAATCCCATCGTTGTTTGGGTACATGAAGTCCATGAATGGCTGCAAGTGATCTCCAAGTAGCTGCACATAAGCATTTCCAGTCAATGTTCGGTCCAGTCGCACTAGAGGACCAAGACCATGCCATGAAAAAACAGCCCACACCATTACGGAGCCACCACCAGCTTGAACAGTGCCTTGCTGACAGTTTGGGTCCATGGCTTCGTGGGGTCTGCGCCACATTCGAACCCTACCATCGGCTCTTACCAGCTGAAATCGTGACTCATCGGACCAGGCCACGGTTTTCCATTCATCTAGGGACCAACCGATATGCTCACGTGCCCACGAGAGTCGCTGCAAGCGATGTCGTTCTGTCAGTAAAGGCACTCGAGTCGGTCTTCTGCTGGAATAGCCCAAGAAATCCAAATTTCTCCGCACAGTTCTAGCAGACACGTCCATTGTACGTCCCACATTGATTTCTACGGTGATTTGACGCAGTGTTGCTTGTCTGTTAGAATTTACGACTCTTTGCAGACGTCGCCGGTCTCGATCTTTAAGTGCAGGCGGTCGACCACTGCGCTGTCCATGGTGGGATGTTATGCCTGAAATTTCATACTCTCGGCACACTCTTGACACAGTGGATCTGGGAATGTTGAATTCTCTAACGATTTCCGAAATGGCATGACCCATGCGTCTAGCTCCAACTAACATTCCGCGTTCAAAGTCTGTTAATTCACGTCGTGCGGTCATCATCACGTTAAAACCTCTTCACATGAATAACTTGAACAGAAATGAAAGCTCTGTAAAAGCACTGCGCATTTATACCTGTTCTATGCGATGCTACTGCCATCTGAAAATTTGCATATTGCTATCCCATGACTTTTGTCACTTCAGTGTATATATATAACTGGAAGAGCAATGAAGTGCCTGATGATGTACCTTAATCATACTCGTTTTTTTTTCTTATCAACACCTTTCTTCTCGAAAACAATAGCAGGGTGATTACTGAGAACTGTTAGAGCTATGTATGATCTTTCTTGGCTGGATTCCTAAAAATGGGATATCATTTTGTAAGCCGGGAGCTGTAAGTCACGTAGGTGGATGTCAAAATATTCTTATGCACTAAATATTTTCTTATTTCAGAATCAATTTCAGTTATCTGAGAGGGAGAAGAGTTCTGTAAGAAGATTATGTGTTTTTATTGCTAGAGTATACGTTCAAACTTGGTTTCTCTTTGCAGAAGCAGTTAAAGCCCCATGTTATGATTTTCAGTTCATACCGCAACTGATCAATTATTAAGCTATTGATCCAGAAATAAGTGAGGTTGCTCTTAAAAAAATTTCAAATCATCTCTGGTATTTCTATTTCTTTATTTGACGATAATGTTCCAATCACAGTTAAGAGAAATATGGCGCAAGTTATGTTGGAAACATATAAAGATGAGAACAGGAAGAAGAAGAAAACCAACAAAAGAGATATATTCCACACCAAAATACCTTTTTTTTTTCAAATAACTTATAACTTGTAAACAACGAATTTTCATCAATTGTAACACCCGTTACAAAATATTTCTTCACCCGGTATTTCTATCAGCTCAGCATGCTTAAAGTTTTTTTTTTTTTTTTTTTCTAATTTGGATACAAATGTCGCAATTTCAGTTCATGGAAAAACAAATTCTAACTGTGAGAACTTAAAAAACTTACTTTTACAGCTATGATATATTAATTAACTTTCAATTTTAATGTATGTATATGTTTTTAAATAAATTGGAATACACTGGTTTAACCTGTTATGGTCCCACTCGCATACCTATATTCTTACTCAGACTAATAATGGTCATGATAGCTGATTCGAATTATTTTCAGGAAATACACAACGTTCATAACAATATTCAAACACTTATTTTTCTTATACAATATTATCAAATTTAAAGGATCTTGTAAATAATAAACAAGTAAGGGGGGTAATGAAATTAGCAGTAGCGTACATAGACTAAGGTGCGCTCCCCGGCAAAATTTGTAAGTGCGCCCCCCCCCCCCCCCCACTATAAAAATATAAAACATATTTTTCCCGTGTAACTTTTGTGCTATTTTTCTGGGTCGCGCGCCCTCAAAACTCTTACGCCCCCCCCCCCCCCGCGCCGCGGCGGCGTTATGTACGCCACTGGAAATTGGCAATCTCTATGCCTGTTAGTAATAGGTGTTGAAAATAAAAAAATAAAAACCAAAAAAAAAAAAAGAGGAAATGTTTTAAAATCAATCAAAAAAAAAAAAAAAGACAAAAAGATGAGGAACGCGAAATGAGAAGGGAGCATTTTCTCCCAAACACAGGGACCAGACATTTTTTGTCCCTATATAGTGAGGAGGCATTTACCTCTCCACCGCTTCGGTTGGGGACAAAGGGAAATCTTGGGCACTACTGTCTAAAATTTTTCCGCTGTATCTGCGCACGCGCGAACTCTCCTCGGACTTGCTCGAAATAGGGGGAAAAGCAACGAGGAAGTAGAAAGCGAACAAAAGCTGAAGGCATCGGGTAAAACCTATCTCCCCTTTTTCAGATGGAAGCGTCCGTGGCTCCCAGGCGCACAAAATGCAAACAGGCAGTAAGACAGTGGGCCTCTGCAGGAGTTACAAGGGGTGTTTTCGCTCACCGCTCTTGTTAATTCAGCCTTTGCGATTGGCTAAAAGCGGAGGAGTGCTGTGGGCCGAACGCTCGCGATGGCCCTCCAGTTCGTCTCAAAGCTGTGCGAAACGCTAAAAGTGAATTCGAAAACTTTCTCGTGTTGTGTTAGCGATGTGCAAAGAGAGGGAAGGATGAAAGTTAAAATATGTTTTGTGCCCAAGTTTTTTTTTTTTTTTTGAACTTAAATGCAAACGATATATTTTAATGATATATTTTTATTCCATTTTTCTGGGTGGTCCCGGCCCATAGTGAGGAGCCGCCCCTGCTGCAAGCGAAAATTATTAAAATGCGATGAGGTTCTACTTACATGTGGGTGGAGCTTGAGACCACACACCATGGTCAGTACAAATGGCGACAGGTTCCCCCACGATCACGTGACCAGCATTGCATGTGTACTGCACGAAATCGCCGGCAAGGTAGCGACCGGTGTCGATGACTCGCCCGTTGAGGGGCGAGACTGGCGGCTTGCACGTGATGGCTAGGAAGGCAAGAATTTTCTATGATAATCATACGTGCTGTAGAAACTAGAAAAAGCATACTGAACGAGCCAGATTAAGTAAAAATACTAAGTTGCTGGGGGAAAAAACTACAATAATGGAACAGGGAAGTATAATTCGAGCTGTACATACTCGTGAAGAAAATCATGACTGGTTATAGACTTGCCCATATTTGATTAACAAAACTAGAATTTCTGCATTTAAAAATACAAAGGGATTGCGGTTTTAAGCTTAACACAAGTTGTGTCTTTTAGGTTTTTAACCATTTCAAACAAAAAAGAAAGGCATGCCGTTTTAACTTTTAAGGTCTATGTCTTCTTTCTTTGATTTCACGTGGAATGACGTACACATTTTTGATCTGCAATATCCCCTTGAAACTGGTTTGTCTCAAAAATAAGAATAACGTTTCTTAGTTAAGAAAAGTGTGCTTTTTCCAATGATGTAAAGAGAATTGAAATTCAAGGTGACCCTTTTCAGATATTGCCCTTTGAAATTGAGACAAAATTGAAAAAAAAAAATTTTTTTTTGACTAAAATTTCAACTACGTAAAATACGTTTCGAATTACTAGTTAGCAACGAAACAGGGCGGATGGTACAACTAATGAGGTAAGATGAGCTTTTCTCCTTAAAGTACTCAGTAGGGGCTCATTTTGGAACTATGCTTTTCTTCATAAAAAGATGTCTTGTTGCCTCACTGGTGTTATGGTATATCAAGTAATTTTAACAAAACGTTTTGTTTCGAGCGTTTTGAAATCAGGGATTCAATTAAATCACCCTGTAAATATTATGCTGATGTCAACATTTACCCTATATTTCTGACATCTACACTCTCATACTTGTGTAAAAGTGTTATGATGCTCGATGCTCGCACTTGACAGATTTATAGTTAAGATATTTTGACATTTTACATATTGAAAATAATACTTACGACTGCATGTTGGTGTAGCATCCGACCAGTTGGCTGTCTTCAGACAGTTGAGGAAAGGAGCTCCGGTAAGCTTGAAACCGGTTGGGCACGAAAAAACAACCCTTGTTCCGTAAGTTCTATTCCTGGTGCTCATGATTAAGTGAGTGCTCTCTGATGCCAAAGGTGGGCACTTCAGCTCTATATGAAAGACGCTGGACTCAGTAATTTATTCAAACAACATCTATAGATACATTTCATGTTTACTTAAGTTTGGCGATATTAGGCGATTTAAGGCCAAAAATATGTTGCCAAAGCCCTATGGTGAATAGCGCTGAGCTTCCGAAATCAAAAAACAGGTATAGTTTTAAGAACTTTGAGGAAAAACTACTGAAATTAACTACAAATTAGGAAAAATTACAACAAGTTAAGCGCATAAAATATACAAAAGGGTCATTAAATGTCAAGTGTACGAGGCGTCCCCACTCGACCCCCTCCGATTTTGATGAAAATTTTTTTGGAAGTACATATAAAACTTGCATGAAGCCATACCAAATTATCGCTCCATAAGCCCCATGGTTCAGCCAATAAAAATTATTTTGTAAAGGCCTCTTTTTCGTGTCTTGAAAAAAATGTCCAAATCGTCAAGTTTTTGCTTTTATTGCTGGCGACCTAAGACGATTATAAGGCTCAAATTTGGTGATGAATGACTGAAAGAATGTCTTTCTGGAGCTAATTCTTTCCTCGTTTGTAGCCTGATAGTTTGTCCAAAAGGTGTGCAAGTGGCATCTTGATAGCTCAAATAATTGCTGAATTATGCGAGTTGAAATTCTAGTCAAAAAAAAAAAAAAAATTTTTTTTCGATTTTGTCTCAATTTCAAAGGGCAATATCTGAAAAGGGTCAACTTGAATTTTAATTTTCTTTACATTATTGGAAAAAGCACACTTTTCTTAACTAAGAAACGTTATTCTTATTTTTGAGACAAACCAGTTTCGAGGGGATATTGCAGATCAAAAATGTGTACGTCATTCCACGTGAAATCAAAGAAAGAAGACATAGACCTTAAAAAGTTCATGTCAGTTTGTTCTATTAAAATTTACAGGAGCTATTGTACTTAGGTTTTGATGAAAGAACCTTTTTTTTTTTAGATATTTTTGAACTTCAGTTTTTGTGTGTGCATCCGTAAAAACTCAAGAAATGACAAAAAGTAAAGTTTCGTTTTTAACAAAAAGAATTATCTTTTTATCGCTGCTATAAGAGCTTGAGTCTTTTCTTATGTGTTATTTTAAAGCTCTTGAAATAGAATTTCGGATGATAGGTCATTAATATTTCAAGGTCATAAAAAGCATTTTCCATTTTTTCATAATTTTTCTTTATGGGAAAATTGCAATCGTATAAGCTGAATACCTAGACACATCCTCGGCAGTATAAAGAATGAACTTTCAATTACTACTTATCATATTTTCAATTACTATTATGGCGGAAATAATTGCAATATTCAGCTCTATTGAAAACTTTCGTTATTGCATTTTAGAATAATGTTTTTGCAGTCCCATTATACATATTTCTTTATCACATACACACCATATTAGTTTTATTTATTTATTTATCGCATTTATTAATTATTTTTAATTTTTGAAAAGGGAAACAATGCTTTTTATGACCTTAAAATTTTAATGACACCTTGCAAAGTGACATATTATCCGAAATTATGTTCCAAGAGTTTTAAGATAACTCCAAGAAAAGATTCAAGCTCTTATAGCGGCGATAAAAAAATAATTCTTTTTGTTAAAAACGAAACTTTATTTTTTTTGCCATTTCTTGAGTTTATACAGATGCGCACACAAAAACTAAAGTTCAAAAATATCTAAAAAAGGTTTTTTTCATCAGAACATAAGTACAATAGCTCCTTTAAATATTATTAGAGCAAATTGACATGAACTTTTAAGGTCTATGCCTTTTTTTCTTTGATTTCACGTGGAATAACGTGCACATTTTTGATCTGCAATATCCCCTTGAAACTGGTTTGACTCAAAAATAAACCAACGTTTTTTAGTGAAGAAAAGTGTGTTCTTTCCAATAATGTAAAGAAAACTGAATATAAAGATGACCCTTTTAAGATTCCCCTTTTTTTCCCCCACAAAATTGAGGAAAAACATTTTTGACTGGAATTTCAACTCAAATAATTCAGCAAGTTTTTGAGCTATCAAGATGCCACTTGCACACCTTTTGGACATATTAACAATCTACAAACGAGGGAAGAATTATCTTTAGAAAGTCATTCTCTCATCAGATACAAGCTGACACGAAAAAGAGGCCTTTTCTAAATATTTTTTATTGGCTGAACCATAAGGCTTTTTGAAAGAGTCTTTGCTATAATTTGGTATGGCTTCATGCAAGTCTTATATGTACATCTAAAAATTTTTTTATCAAAATCGGAGGGGGTCGAGTGGGGATTTTCTTAAAACTTGGGACATTTGACATGGAATGACCCAAAAATAATAATTATTTACAAAATTTGTAATAATAAGATGTATGAATTCCAAACTCAACGACTTTCTACTCTCTCCTCATTAAGGTTACTCCAGGGTCTGATTATTGAATAGGCCAACTAGGCCGTTAACTAGGACCCCATACAATTTAGGGGCCCCCAATGGCTAAAATTGCTCCAGTCAAAATGGTTACATTTCTTTCATTCAATGTCTAAAGTTGTAAAGCCTCAGTATAGGGGACCCCAAAAAAGTATTCGGTCTAGGACCCTGTAATATTTTGATCGGGCTCTGGTTACTGGAACCAGTTTTTCACTCTTGAAGAACTGAGTGTACCCCGAGTAATGACGAGTATGCAAAATTTATGATTTGAATTTGTGTCAGATTAACGTCTTTTCTACTTCATAATTCAAACCAACTGTAAAGTGAACTGTTACTTCGCTCATAGTATAAATAAAATACCTGACAGCGACAAAAATTCAGATTTATTTCAATATATTTTTTCCCCTTTTCTCAAAAGGATCGAATTTCTCTTTGAAGTTTAATATTCTCTTCCTTTTTCGCCCGCGTTTTGTATAGGTGTCATACGCAGGCGTAAGTGTTTGATGTTGTTTTGATCGAAGAAAAAAAGCTCGATCTGATGTTTAACCTCCCGTATCTTAGAATCATGTCACAACAAAAAGAACGTCGCGAACGTGCAAGAACTGATTTTTCATCTCTCTTTGAAATGTTTCATTTTGCGCCTCACAAAAAGCATCAATCTGTTACTGCCTTAGAAGAAATCCTTTTTTTTTTGGCCTAATTTATCATTAAATATAAGCATTGAAACGACGATAAAACTTAAAAAAAGACAGAGAGAGAAAAATTGCAATAGTGCATTTCTCTGAAATTAAACATTTTAGAATAAAGAACGGCTTCCATAACACAAAGAAAAAATAAAAAAAAAAGCATTTTTCATTTTGTTTTTTTTGTATGCTAATTCTCACATAGTCGATGTTCAATTAAAAAGAATGAAGAAAAGTATGGAGAAAAGGATATAGTTACTGATTCTACTCGAGGAAATGCTTTCAAATTCGAACTAAAGGATAAGTAAAGTAACTTAAATTCTAACTTTTTTAGAAAGTCTAAGCCCTAAGCAAAGTCCACCTTACGTCGAACGTTCGTTGATTTGATTGGTATTCGAATTCGAATAGGGAAGTTTCAACCTATTAAATATTCCTACTTTGACTACTAGATATTGGTCGAAGACTTACAAAACGCAAATACTCACTATTGCCGAATTTTCCAACATAATGCTTGATTTTTAATGAATTTTTAAAAAAATCCACCGCAAAAAAGCGCGCCTGGAGAAACGAAACAGTGACGTCTGATGGTCGTAAATTCAGCCTTTCACTCAAAAAAATTGTATTGGAGCTATACTATCTTTTCATTGCGAAGTTTTTTTTTCCCTTCCGTTATCAATTTGTTTAGTCTATTTATTCACAATGGAGATAGGATTCGTCAAAGAGCAATCCCATAACTTAAGAACGATGATTGTTTTAAACTTTTTGAGGGGAAAACCATATTCTTATTTTTAGAAAGCATTACTTGGCTACTTTTGTTTTTTATGGCAACCCAAACGAGCAGCGTTGCGAAAGAGCGAAGAAACCTGTTTCCGCTCTGGCCAATACACAAAGCTTCTCGCTCAGTTGAAGGATTGTCGAAGAGCAAAAAATTCCCTCAGCCATGTGACGTCACCGTCGTTTGAACTTTATTAATGATTTAATTTGTTCACTAAATGTTGTACCCCAAATTTCTAGCCAGGCTGGCAATTTGGGGCGCACTGTTTTACTTTTTTAACCGTACCGTAAAATGGGGTTAATCGGAACACTTTTCAGCTTTGATTGTAAAAAAAGCAGTTAAAAGATTTTTTTTTAATTTGATTTTTTGGGTAAAAACTTCGGTCTTGCTTTACTTTTGATATTCCAAGCAAAGACAAAAGATTTTGAGCAATTATTATTAAAATATATAGCAAATTATGGGTGTTCCGAATCACCCCGCTGATAGGGGTCAATCGGAACACTTATTAAAATTTTTATTTTTTTCAATTTAATCTGTAATAGGTCTCACAAACATGAGTAATATTGATGGGGGAGAATAAGAACAGATAATTACTGTCAAATAAATGTATAATTTCAGTACCAGTAAACGTTTATAATTTGTGAAAATTCAAAATAATTTTGAACTTATGAAAAATGAAAAGTAATTTTAAGAAAAGCTTTTGAATTGAAATGCAAAGATTTAACATGAATGGAAGTCACTCATGTCGTCCACAAATATGTACTTGTCCTTAAAAACTAGCAATTGTGACTTGGCTTAAGTTTTTTCATAACATCTCCTGGGATGAACTCTGCCTTTTCTTTAGTTTTTTGAAATTTCTGGGTTTCGGGAATTGTCCTGAAAAATTTTTTTGCTTATTCATCACTGTCTGTGTGCTGGACGTTTACTACATAAAGTCTATGTGACTTTCTCCCTTTTATTTTAAGTAAAAAAAAGTCTCCTGGAGAAAAAATCTTTTGAAATCTGTAACTTTTGTCATTCTAAGATCTAGTTGCTCACGAGAAGGGATAAACAGTAATAAATCCTTGTCCCTGTCTTGATTAGAAAAATTGGGGTTAGAATCTTTCGAAGAATTTTTCAAACAATTTCCTTCAAATAAGTTTGAATTGGAACAACAGAACTAAGTGTTCCGATTCACCCCGCAAATTTTTTTCCCATGGCATTTTTCAGAATTCTTCACTTTTATGACACAATTTATAAAAAATGTAAATTCTAATGTGGTATTCTGTTGTTCAGATACATGTATAATTGAAACATACCACTCATAGTTTTTAAATATAAGAAGGTTTGTTCTTGCATATGAAGTTTTGCAGTCTATGAAAATGTGATGTTTTCTAGCATTCAACGTGCAGCCCTCTTTAGAAGCCAGTAGCGTTGCCAGATTGACAAAAGTATTTTTTTCCTACTTCCTATGATCTTACCTTTCTAAAAAAAAAATCATGGCGAAAAATACCCAATAGTATATTTATGAAGAATTTCTTTGTACTGTTGGGAATTTTTGTTCCGATTGACCCCGCTGTTCCTATACACCCCATTTTACGGTACTCTAATTTGGTGTGAGGTTCGACTTCTACCGGTACACTCATGTGCTCCACAGGGACCCATTCATAGGGTAGGCAACTATTCATAGCACAACAACATATTCACGTAAACAGTGGCGCACCCACAGGGGGAGCTAAGGGGCTTAAGCCCACCCCCCAGAAGCATGAAGATGAACCCCCCTGATAAAACTAAACTGCTTAAAATTGGGTTTTTTGGACTTGCCGAGAGAAAGAGCTAACAACCTTCTTAATTTTACCGAGAAATAACTTCAGTTTTTCCCCCCCACTCTCTAGGAGTTCAAATTCAAAAATTTTCTTAACCCCCTCCCAGAAAAGTATCATGGGTGCGCCACTGCTCACAAAGGGAGGGCAGGAGAGAGAAAGTACATCCACGCCCGTGCCGAACTTCGGACCTGGAACCTCTCCGTCCAGTCAAACTTCTCTGATCACTGGACAAGGTGGCGAGCTGTTTACTAAATAACCGCAATAAAAGTTTGATGTACTTAAAGAATTAATGTCTCAGGTCAAGAACACTATAAAATGAAGTTACCTTCGCAGCGAGGCGCCTCCTCCGACCACTGCCCGGACGCCTGGCAGGTGATCTCCTCGGGGCCGACGAGCCGGTAGCCCTCGACGCAGGCGAAGCGGGCCTTGCTGTGCATCTTGTTGCCCTCCACAGCCATCACGCGGTGGTGGTCCACGGAGCGGACGGCCGGGCAGTGCACGTCTTCCGAGAAAGAGAGGCAGGGAAAGAAGACAACAACAGTTCAAAACAGTCACATTGGGAAAGGAGAAGAAAAGTAGATGCTACGTTACACAGTAGTTTTTGCGCTAGCGCAGCCAAAAAAGCTGGTCACACACATACAGACTCACACACACACAAACAGACCCACAGACACAATAACACGCACAGACAGACATTTTCCAAAAATGGTTGAAATGAAGTCAACCCCCCGCAAAACGTGCAAATCCGTCGAAATTCGAAAATTTTCACGATTCCAATACTTTCTTCTACATATTATATACAGGGTGTCCACTCCAATCGTGGACCAATAGCTAATTTCTAAACCGTTAGAGATAAGCATAGAGTTTATTTAGGAAAAAATCTCCAAATTATGAAAAGAATTTTGCGTCTATTCAATGTTTTTCAAAAAATCAAATTTTGAAAGAGTTACGAAATTTAAATTTTTATACAGCCCCCCAGTCCTATCAATCATATTTAGTAAAACATTCTTGACACTGTAACGTTTAAAACTAAAAAAAAATCACTCTTCTACGACAAAAATTGACCGAGTTATGACGTTTTGAAAAATCAAGATTTTGAAGGATTTCGCATACGGTCCCTTAAGCGATCACTCGATGACGTCATGAAATAATGCAAAATCCTGATTTTTCAAAACGTCATAACTCGGTCAATTTTTGTGGTAGAAGAGTGATTTTTTTTTAGTTTTAAACGTTACAGTGTCAAGAATGTTTTACTAAATATGATTGATAGGACTGGGGGGCTGTAAAAAAAGTTAAATTTCGTAACTCTTTCAAAATTTGATTTTTTGAAAAACATTGAATAGACCCAAAATTCCTTTCATAATTTGGAGATTTTTTCCTAAATCAACTATATGCTTATCTCTAATGGTTTAGAAATTAGCTATTGGTCCACGATTGGAGTGGACACCCTGTATAGAAGAAAGTAAAAATGGAGTCCAATGTTTACATAGAAATAAGTTAAATCTATCAAAATGTAGCTGCAATTGTAAATTCCACCATTGCAATGGTACTTTGGTGGTGTGGTCACGAGTTTGTAAAAACGACCATTACATTCAAGATGGGTGAAACCCGGTATCTTTCTACCTGGTAAGAAGTAAGTTAAAATTCCACCAGCAATGATCCGCTTTTTACTGTATGGAAATTGAAAATTTTCTTCTTGCAGTTTGAAATTATCTCCAATGAGCCAGTTTTTTGGTCACTGGAAATAGGCTCATAATGACAATTCATAGCTATCTGCCTTAATATTTTTTATTACTAATAAAAATTAAAAATCCAAATGTGTTTTTTATTTTTCCGGATCCACAGAATGATAATAACTTTGATGAATGAAAACTTAGTCACTAATTTGAAAGTTAGACATAGTGTTTTTAAGGTTTTATCTCTCTCTTCTAAAATTAAAACCTATATAAGCATGTGTGAGACAGGAGGAGGGGAGGATGTTGACCTCTAGTATTGGAAATCCCAGTCCCAGTTGTCTGCGACTACTAACATTCCTATTTTTTTTTTTTTTTTTCAAAATAGTTCATTAACACTAAGGCGGATTCAGCTTTTAGTTTTGGAGGGGTCATTATCAAAAGGTCTGCAATTTTTGGGCTCAAACAAGGCTGGCCACAAACAATATTCAGTCATTTAAGGTTGTAGTGACCTCAATGAACCCGATTCCCTCCCTCCCACTCCCCTTTGGATCCATGCCAGGTTTATAATACGTTGTGTATTTTTTGAAGGATCAATATAAAGACTAGTCAGACCTACTAAAAGAGGCTCTTGCCCTTTCTCACCTTTTACAACGATGTTGACTTCATTGCTGATTTCTTGAGGGGTAGTGCAAGTATACGTTCCTGAATCGTGGTCTTTCGCATAATAGATGGACAGTCTGAACTTCCAACCCTTTTCTTCCGCAGGTATTGCCCACGCACTAGGGTATTGCCTGGAAAACAAATACACCTTAGTTTTTGTGGAAAGAGAGCCAAGAAAATGAAAATCATAATCGCTTTCTTAAACCAGAGTTTTAAAGGGACCTTACCTATGTGTAGGTGTCCAGCTCCAAACAGGATTTCCGTACTGTCGCTGATATAAGCAATCAATGTTGATTATTGTTCCCGGAAAGACAACAATGGAGCCGTTTTCTGTCAAACCAGCATCTCCCGATACAACATGATACAGGATGGTTGGAGGGGCCTGCACTGCAATAAGTATGAAACAAATAAAAATAAATTGCTAAATTTAGGCCACATTGAAAGTGTCCGTCATATCCAGAGACTACACTTTCGAAAAAAAAATGTAAATGAATGAAACAATTAAGTTATTAGCAAAAGTAGGAAATGCGAGTTGCTAATACATTGCAACAAAGAAAAAAAAAAGATAAATAATAAGGTACATTTAATTTTTTTTTTTCATTTTATGCACAAAAATTGCAGATTGTGGTAAACACGTGTTTCGGCGTTACAAGGAACGCCTTTTTCAATGCACAGAATGTGAGCTTAACATAACTGTAGCAAGTTTTACACATACTGGCATTTTGTTAGCATAAAACTGAGATGATATTCGAGGTGCACGCCAGTCATTTAGGGGGGACAGGGGGGGGGTCAATTACCACCCCCCTGACTTTGAGAAATCAATGCAGGACGTCCCTGTCGAGGTGTTAGCTGATTGTTTAAATCAGGAATTAAGCTTAAACTCCTGTATTAGTCAGTCATCTAATGATGAGATTGTCGATTATTTGGAGACTAACAAAAATATATTTATTTTTTTCAAATTTCGCTTCGGAGCTGAAACCCTATTAAATTTTTGTTGTAATTATCGCAGAGTTTTAAATGTAACTTACATGAAAAATTTCTGTGCAGCGTGGTGGCAACGCAGTATGGCATATCAGAAGTCCACTCTCCATCGTCGCACATCATAGTATCGTTTCCAACGAATTTATAGAGCCCCGGCTCTGAGCATCGCATTCGAACTTCTGCCCCGTGGGCCAGTGAGACTTCGGCATCCGGGGGCAAGTTCCGCCCTGAGTCAGAAATCACGCCCACCAGTTCCGCATCCATCAGACGTATCGTGCAACGGCGAAGTATTTGCTGAACGGTTTTTCCATCTGTATAAAGTCAAGAAGAAATCAACAATTGAGATAGGTTTTAGTAAAATAGCAGTAAAAATGAATTGCTTTAATCTTCGACACTTAAAACGCTTTTCCACTTAACGACACGATAACGACGAAAGTCGGACGGTAATACTACAACGATAGGTTCGGTGTCGTGTCGTCTACACCACTGTTTTTCCACTCAACCGATGTCGTTTCTCTGAACCGGTCATTTCCAACCGCACTTCATTTTGAGGCAGCAGTGTGCTCGCACGTACATCATTATGGCTCTTCAATTTCCCAAATTACGACTGTTATATTTACTTTGAGTCCACAGAAAAAGAAAACAAATAAAGAGATGATATTGGGTGCATGGTGCATGATATTTACAACTTTATTACATTCACATCTTTATTTACTGAGAACGAAACGCATTCTATCAGAATGAAAATTTACTAAGAACGAAACGCGTACTATCACAATCAAAATTTACTAAGAACGAAACGCGTACTATCAGAATGAAAATTTACTAAGAACGAAACGCATACTATCAGAATGAAAATCTGGGCTTTTCTGTAGCAATAAAGATCGTCTGAGCAACAATAATGAAACAAAATAGTAACTAGTATATTGTGACCATCACGAAACTTTTTTCTATTTCCTGTCTTATCAATTCTTGGATCTACCGTATACCACTCATGCAAAATTCTGACATTCCAGAAACCCGGAAAATGTCTATGATTTTAAATAGACACTCTTAATTCATTAGCGTTTCTGCTCCTCCTCAGGCTCTAATCTGTTAGCGCTATTTGGGGGGGGGGGGGAGGGGGGGGGCAGAGCTGCCCTATGTATATAGATTTTCTGTTTTCACTTTTTCTCTTGTTCTTTGTGTTCTGTGATTATAGTTGTCTTTTTACTTCCTTTTACGTAGTAAAGGAAGTATTGTGATCGCGAAAAAAAAAAAAAAAAAATCACTCAAATTTGAGTCTAAATTTTGATTTTGCTCACCCCCGAATGAATGTTCAGTTGTTTTTTCGACCTGTCAGCACGTGCATATGTACCTACCAACATATAAGCAGCCGAAAAATCCTTTTCAACCACCCCCGAGTTAATTACGACGAGTTTTCTCGTGACGTCTGTATACGTATGTGCGAATGTATGTGCGTATGTGTGTCGCATAACTCAAAAACTAGATGCCGTAAAAGCTTCTAGCTTGGTATGTAGGCTCTGAGGATGGTCTAGTTGTGCACCTCCCCTTGTGGTTGCATTTTAATGTTCCCAAGGGGGTGTTTTACCTTTTTTTTGGGGTAAATCAGTGTTAATTTCAATGCAGACTCAAGTGATATGAATTGGCGCAACCACTTGGCGACATATCGCCAAGTTGGTGACAAATTTGGCGAAAAAAATTTTTTTTGGGTTCATTTGGCGCTATTGCCTATATTTTGCGAAAAATTCACTGAATGATATTAAAATCAGCAATATTTAGAAAAATAACCATTGCAAAATATTTTTTACATTGTTTCGTGGCAGATTAGGGGAGTAAATATTTGAATTGTTACCTTGCTCACTCCAAGCACTTTTTTTAACACTAAAGGCAACTACTAAGAAATTTACACGTAAAAGGAAGTAGTGTGGGGTCCATTCCAGATTTTTTTTAATCTCTATTTGCGCATATTTTGCATCACTTTGACTAAGAGTTTCCAAGATAAAATACTACTCGCAATATTTATTGACGATCTTTGGACCAATCAATTGGAGCTGTCACAATTTTTTGACTACAGGTCCAATTTTCCAATTTCCGAAATACCTCTGCAAAACAGAATCAAAGAGCGAAATTAAAAATCATTGTGAAATCCTTACTTGAATTAATTACAAAAAATAAATAAATAAATAAATAAAAATACCAGCAATGAAATTCCGCGACAGCGAAATTTTAATGGGATTTGTCTTTCACGTTGTTGCTTTCATTAAGCGAAAAAATCTCAAAAATCAGTCCCCCAATCCCGTGGAGCGATTGGCACCAGAATCGAATCGGGCCTTGTTTCCATGTAGATTTACTGTAATTCCAAAGTTGATTTAAATCGCAGCAATATTTCTTGAGATATAGCAGTTGCAATGATATAAAAAGAACGTTCAATTGCAGCCCCCCCCCCCCTAAAGCTACTAGTGCCAAAAGTGAATCAGTTCTTGTACCCTCTAAGGTTTTCCAGGGGATCAATTTTTTTCCTTAATGGAGCTGCGTTTAGCTTCTTGCCATTTGCTTTGATTCCATTTATTACTTTTTGGGATATAGCAGTCGCAATTAACGAAAAAAAAGTTAGATTTCTCAACACCCCTTTGAGATATTAACACCGCAATTGAATCAGCACCCTCACCCGATAGGGCCTACCTATGGAGCAATTTTTGTTTGATTCTTTCAGTTATTTCCTGAGATATAGCAGTCACCCAAAGCGTAGAAAACGATCGATTAAATATGATAATTGATGAAGATAAGCCTTGAAAATAAGACATGATCATCCTTTCCACCTCAAGGAGAAAAAAATTGGGTTTGGCAAAAATGTAAAAAAGAGAATAAGACTTAAAATTTTGATATGAAGTAGGCTTGTAAAACCTTTTGGCCATTTCTGTAAGAATTTTCCTTTAAAATGTAAATAGTATCAATAAACCTCTTTTGATATAAGCTCTTTATGTAAGATGTCATCCACTTCAATATTTTAATGATACTGAGTAGATAACCGCCCAACAAATAATAAGAAAAATGTATTACTCAGATGTAACAATAATAATATTATCAACATGATGATTACCAACAATGAAAAAGTGATATGATAATTGTAATCAGGGCTTAATTACTAAAAAAAACAGCTGTGGGTCCCAGTAGTCACCAGACCTTTTTCTTCCCTACGGTAAATAGCTTGAACTCCAAGAAAAATAAAAATTCCCCTGAAATGGAGCAGGTGTTCAGAAGCTGAGATCCCATGCAAATGAAGTCATGATTACCAGTAAATATTGTTTTCAACATAAAATAAAAATATCTCAACCTGTAAACAGTCAAAATTCTTGGAGTAATTCTTTAATAGGTCTAAATGCGACCCAGAAGTGAGCATTTCACATTGAGAAACACTGTTCTACACCTTCACACTCCTTCTCCCTTGTTTGCAGAGGTTGAATTTTTTCACCCAACTAGATCACGAAAGATCACTAAGTTGCAAGTTAGATAAATTTCATTGTCTAATCCAGGGGTGGCCAACCTTTTTCGGGAGAGTGCCACTATCTGGAGAGAAAAAGCTCAGCGTGCCACATTGTATTTTTCCAACAAACTGAAAAATTTTAAGAAGTTAAAAATAGATTATTTGTTGGATGACTATGTACTTCTTCTCCAAATAAAACATTTTTCTCGTAAATCTGAGTAATTGAAATTAAAATGATAGTAAAGATAAAGCAAGTCCGAGCTTAAGAGTTATCGTTAATAAACACTTTTATAGGTTCTGTCAGTTGGGTTATGTTAGAAACAAATAACATGAAGCAATCTATTCTAAAAATTAAACAGTCTGTACTTAATGTGGTTTATGACTCTGCATCTTTCTTACCGAGTCTTCAATTTTTGGATTAGTTCTTGAGAATCCCAAGAAGTTTAAGTGTTTTAAGTGCTATCAATTAATGTTCAACGGTTTTTAGATTTTTAAGCATTCATAACAAAAAATATTTGTTTAGAAACGTATTTTGAACCAAATCTACAACAGCGCCAGACTGCTAAAGCGTGTAAGAGTGAAAAAAAATTGTTGGCACAAATTTCCGAATTTCTATGCAACGTGGATGACTTTCTGTTGAAGTAAGCACTTATGTTTGATTATCAATGCAAAAGGTTATTAACTCTGATTTGGATTTCATGAGGGTAACAAGTAGTATAATTCAATTTGCGTTGTTACTTTCAGTACTAATTTTAAAGGTTTTATTCTTCTTTCTTCAAAGTAGAGAGAAAGAAACTGAAGTTTCATTTTAAAAAAATGTATATGGCCTATACTGGTTTAGGAAACTTTTTTCTGTGCAATCTTAAATTTAAATTACTTAAACGCCGGATAATAAGAGATGAAATACTTAAATTCAATTGCTCTTCTTCATTCCTAAGTAGCAAGTCCTCATTGCTTTCCTTCCAGGTATTTAAAAAAACACACTCCCTAAAATTCTAAAATCTTATGACTATCTTTCCTTTGGATAGCTATCACTTATTTCAATAAAGGAGTAACTTGACATTCTCTTCTCTTTAATCTGTGAAAAGTTTACAAAACATTCAGAGCTCTAACTCGTAGTTTGTTAATACAGTTAACTTACAGGGTCACCAACAGAGGAAAAGTCTCATTCCTGGGCAAGAAGTTTGTGATAGATAATTCAATGATCATTTGGAAGTTTTTTCCCCTAAATAATTTTCAAGTAATGTTACAAAAACAACTTAGGGGTTTTCTTTTTGCAACCACACCGAATTTGTCCAATCTGGTTTCTTGATTTTAGTTGCAAAGTTAACTTTTTTTTAAATTTTCATCTACCGTATCTGAAATTATTGCAGATCAAGAATCCATTCTGCAGCATTAAAAGTTTCATTCGTATCAAGCACAAATATGCTTAACAAAGCATTGTTCTACGCATCACAGCTTTCGTTGGAAGTCCAAAGCTAAAGCTAAGTACTTAGTAATATTGTAATTAAGACAACTTGTAACCCGGCCTCCTGACACTTAATCGTCAGAATATCATTATAGTGATCAGCTCAAGGGTTTTATTTTTTGTCAATATTTTTGAGATCGATAGTTTTCCCCTCAATTTTGAAATTTTTTCAAAAAGTCTTCGCGTGCCACTGTTATTGCTCTGCCGTGCCACATTGTGGCACGCGTGCCGCGGGTTGGCCACCCCTGGTCTAATCGCACGCAAATTCGCATGAATTTTAAGGAAAAGAATTCTGTAAAAGTGTTTTCTTCGCAAGAGTAGTGCCAATGCAAAGAAAACAGCCTGCTGTCGCAGTAGTATTATTGTTTGCGAAAGTTACTTTTTTTAAACACTATTTTATTGAAAAGTGCTCAACATTAATTCAAACAAAGTTAACAGTCCCCTTTAATACATCGTTGATAAAGCAAAAAATGAATAATGACACTTTTTTATTGTTCCAAAATAAGATTAAACTGAACTGCGCCGTTTCTTTTCCTATTGTTTGAAAACGAAGGTTAGAAGAAATTTTTCTCGAAAATATTGAACTTCTTACTTTTAAATATTCATTAAAACACCATTTGCTTAAACATTTCGTTTTATTATTTACGTGAAATATTTGGTTGAGCCATTATTTTAAGCAGCAGGATAGCTATTTAAAATTATAGTCATTTCTATTTTTAACCACCTAAAATGAGATGCAATGTCACTTTCAATTGCTAAAGAAGTTATAAAAACTGATTCGACAATTCTTTTGAGACCCTAATTCCGCCATTATAGCATGGGAATTAATACGCTAAAACTAATATTGGGAGAAAAAGATTTAAAATAAAAAAAAAGAAAAGAGAAAGCTTT